>JAUIMM010000085.1:895000-1180000 GCA_031769625.1 Taudactylus pleione
ACCTAAGGCAAGAAGGCCTATTTAGATGCCACCAGAGTAGTCACTATTTTATCCAAATCAGGATCAAAAACGTATGTCCCCAGAATAAGGAAGCGCTTCTAGAGTTTTCTTTAAGTCTATGTTGGCTCTCCAGGTGCACAACCAGAAAAACGCTTAACTGCAACAGCCGAAGCCGACACCTTAGAGCAGTGATTCCCAACCTCGGTCCTCAAGGCACACTAACAGTCCTGGTTTTGGTGATATCCATGCTAAAGCACAGATGGTCTAATCAAAATAACTGAGGTACTAATTAAGTTGCCTGTGCTCAAGTATGGCTATCCTTAAAACCTGGACTGTTAGTGTGCCTTGAGGACCGTGGTTGGGAACCCCTGCCTTAGAGGCTAAGATCCTGTAGCAATGGCTACCGTGGACAGGTAGGAAGCTGCTTCCCTAACGTGTAGCACCAGAGACCGCAAGTCTCCCCTGCGAGTACCCGAACTAAGCCCATCCTCTAAAGCATCAGCCCAGTGGCCAACTGCCTTAGCGGATGCAAGGGCAGGACGAGCAATAGCACCCGCAATAATATAAATAGTCTTAGGGAAGTTTTCCAGCTTCCTATCCATAGGATTCTTAAGGGAAGCAGTGGTCAGAATAGGAAGAAGAGATGACCTGATAAAATGGGTAATATGGGCATCCACTGGAGGAAGAGACTCCCCCCACTTGGCCCTATCCGCCTCTGGGAGAGGATAAAGAGTAGCAATAAGCTTAGAAACTTCAAAGCATCTCTTAGGGTGAGCCCACGTCTCCGCTAGGTGCTCCAGTTGCGCCGAAGGAAACTCAGTTACTGCCTTCTTTTGACGCTTGAATACTGGGGTCTTGGATTTCAGAGGCTGCTCCAATGCTCTTTTAGGAGAACAAATGTCCAGCATTTGCTGAAAGGATGCTGACACCTGAGCCACACAGCAGGTAGCATGTTAGTAACAGGGAGCGCTGGAGCTGCAAGTCTGTTTACTAACTGCAACATTACCTGTGTCAATATAGATGCCCAAGTTGGTTCCTGACTGGATCCTGCGGCTGAAGGCACCTCCTGCTGTAGAGCCGTAAAGCAACTGGCACAAAGGCCATCATGGTGCGGTTCTGAGGAGAAATGACGTTCACACATTGTTACGAGTGTGCAGCACTGGAGCACCCACCTCCTTGGGAGCCTTATTTTGGACAACATAATAAGCGAGCCAAGAAATCCCTACACACTAAGGCCCAGGCAATGGTGTGTCCTCGGGGGAAAGACAGAGCGTTTAATAAAATATACAATAGGTGTGAAAATGATATGTATATAATTATATATACCAAGTAGTAATCACCAACTGACCAGGGGTGTTCCCAAGGTGACCAGTAGCCACAGAAAGCACAATAATACTCATATGCACACAGACCAATGCTTTGAAAAAGTGGGCAAATAGTGTCCAACAAACCAGCTAAAAATAGCAAGAAGGATCCATGAATATAGACTGACTGCTAGGAGAGAGAGAGAGAGAAATATATATATATATATATATATATATATATATATATATATATATATATATATATATATATGTATATGTATGTCGATTAACCTGGCACTCCCAATAACACACTGTGAATATCTGCTGCCGGTGCCTTCACAAAAAGAATTGATACGATGTAGCAAAGTGCGGCACTCTGGGCATAAATAAGCACACAACTCACGGCTGATATGATCAACGTTTCAGTTCTTGGCAGAACTTTTATCAAGATATATATATGCGAGAGCGCGAGACCGAGAGCGCGAGACCGAGAGCGCGAGAGCGCGAGACCGAGAGCACGAGAGCACGAGACCGAGACTGAGAGCGCGAGACCGAGAGAATGCGAGACCGCGAGACCGAGAGCGCGAGACCGAGAGAATGCGAGACCGAGAGAATGCGAGACCGAGAGAATGCGAGACCGAGAGAATGCGAGACCGAGAGAGAGCGCGAGAGACCGAGAGCGAGAGACCGAGAGAATGCGAGACCGAGAGAATGCGAGACCGAGAGAGAGCGCGAGAGACCGAGAGCGCGAGAGACCGAGAGCGAGAGAGACCGAGAGCGAGAGAGACCGAGAGCGAGAGAGACCGAGAGCGAGAGAGACCGAGAGCGAGAGAGACCGAGAGCGAGAGAGACCGAGAGCGAGAGAGACCGAGAGCGAGAGAGACCGAGAGCGAGAGAGACCGAGAGCGAGAGAGACCGAGAGCGAGAGCGAGAGAGACCGAGAGCGAGAGAGACCGAGAGCGAGAGAGACCGAGAGCGAGAGAGACCGAGAGCGAGAGAGACCGAGAGCGAGAGAGACCGAGAGCGAGAGAGACCGAGAGCGAGAGAGACCGAGAGCGAGAGAGACCGAGAGCGAGAGAGACCGAGAGCGAGAGAGACCGAGAGCGAGAGAGACCGAGAGCGAGAGCGACCGAGAGCGAGAGAGACCGAGAGCGAGAGAGACCGAGAGCGAGAGAGACCGAGAGCGACCGAGAGCGAGAGAGACCGAGAGCGAGAGAGACCGAGAGCGAGAGAGACCGAGAGCGAGAGAGACCGAGAGCGAGAGAGACCGAGAGCGAGAGAGACCGAGAGCGAGAGAGACCGAGAGCGAGAGAGACCGAGAGCGAGAGAGACCGAGAGCGATAGAGACCGAGAGCGAGAGCGAGAGAGACCGAGAGCGAGAGAGACCGAGAGAGACCGAGACCGAGAGAGACCGAGAGCGAGAGAGAGCGAGAGAGACCGAGAGCGACCGAGACCGAGAGCGACCGAGAGCGACAGAGACCGAGAGCGACAGAGACCGAGAGCGACAGAGACCGAGAGCGACAGAGACCGAGAGCGACAGAGACAGAGAGCGACAGAGACAGAGAGCGACAGAGACAGAGAGCGACAGAGACAGAGAGCGACAGAGACAGAGAGCGACAGAGACAGAGAGCGACAGAGACAGAGAGCGACAGAGACAGAGAGCGACAGAGACAGAGAGCGACAGAGACAGAGAGCGACAGAGACAGAGAGCGACAGAGACAGAGAGCGACAGAGACAGAGAGCGACAGAGACAGAGAGCGACAGAGACAGAGAGCGACAGAGACAGAGAGCGACAGAGACAGAGAGCGACAGAGACAGAGAGCGACAGAGACAGAGAGCGACAGAGACAGAGAGCGACAGAGACAGAGAGCGACAGAGACAGAGAGCGACAGAGACAGAGAGCGACAGAGACAGAGAGCGACAGAGACAGAGAGCGACAGAGACAGAGAGCGACAGAGACAGAGAGCGACAGAGACAGAGAGCGACAGAGACAGAGAGCGACAGAGACAGAGAGCGACAGAGACAGAGACCCATCTCTCCCTGAGCGGTGCTGATACAAGCTATGCAGAAAATGTCCACCCAGCATCTCAGAAAAGGAGGAGAGACTGTAGAATCCCGCCTTAGGCTTGCTGTCTGTGTTGAGGAAGCACGTCCAAGGGTTGGAGGGAGGGGTTAACAGGGGGAACCTACCTCCCCCTCTAGTGTGGACCCCAGGACAAATGGGAATCACATTACTCACAGTGATCATGTTCCTCACTACACTGGTGGTCTAGTCAGCGGGAGACCCTGAGCCCCGACAACCAGTACTGCTGGTGTCTCCTGCACTGGCGGTAAACAGCTGCCTATAGGCTACTCTCTGCAACAGGGAGACACTCTTCACCGAGTGCAGCTGCGGCTGGGAGGTCTGAAGTCTGTGGCCAAAGTCAGTGACCCAATCGCCAGTGCTGTGAGGGCGTCCTATAGGTTGCCTGTCACTGCCCACTGTATACTATAAAAAAAGTTAAATAAAAGAAAATGAAATAAACAGTGGGGGACCACCTAAAGGGAATCAGTATGAATGACCGCCGGCTGTAAGGCCGGCGGTTCAAATCCAGATGCCGGCAGACCAGCAGCAGTGGAAATCCTGTCAGGTAAGTATCACTAATCCTACCCCACCGCCCTAACCCTCCCTTAGGGGTGCCTAACACTAACCTCCCCCACTAGTGCCTAACCCTAAGTGTCTCTCCCTCCCCCCACCCCCCATTAAGGCTATAAGCTAACCCTCTCCCTGCCTTACCTTTGTTTGGTATGCCGGGCGTCAGTCCCTGGCGTGGGTATAATGACAGGCGTCGGGATTTTGACACCTGTCATTAGTACCCTCTGGGATTTGACAGTCGGGAGGCCGGCGGTCGGCATTTCAACCGTCGGCTTCCTGACTGCATCCCACCTAGAGGAGCCTTCCACAAAAATGGTGCCCACTCCTGCTGGCACCAAGCTCAAACTGGCTGCTGGGGGAGATGGAGCCTGGGCTGTAGGGAAGTTATGCTTAACTATTTGGTGCCCAGACTCTCCTCTCCAGGCTATACCCAGTGTTATCCCTGTGCCCCCTAGTGGAGGAAGAAGAAAAGTTCTACTTCTCCTTGGTAGTCCGGCAACAGAAAGCAAGATCCACCTGACTAAGCTACGAACTGCAGCACATTTATTGATGTGTAATCTGAAGTATAAACAAGAAAAGTAGAAAAAGGGATAAACTATTTCCGAGTCTACTAGTCTTTGCAGAATTTATAAACAAAATAAAAATTCTGCCCCCTGTGAACACAAATTAGTGTCTTTATTTGCCAGTTTCATTGACACCTTCAGGCAATCTCCTTGTAAAGGCAGTTGTTATATGTTCAGTAAACAAAGTAATATATAGATAGAATATGATCAAACAGGAGACATAGAAAGTAGTAAGCGTGAGCATGACAGGAAAGATGTTGCTGCACATTCTTACCTGATTTTAGGACCTGTATGGGATGGCATATGTATAACTTTCCTCCTTTTCTTCCCATCTGGAAGCTTCTCATGCTCTATTTCCTCCTTAGTTTGGAAACCTGACCATGTGAAGGGCCCAGAAGCCCCCTTGTTTTCCTCCTGCAAGTTACTGCTTACATCTGCAGGATGTGATCTTTTTGGCTGTGTTTTATTTGTCGTTCCCTTCATATACACAACTTCTTTAGGTTTGTGTGTGGTATTTACAGCACGTTTAGGTCCTTGAGGTGTTTGTGGCACTTTCTTCCCTGCAGTAGGCTGAGTTACTGATGAGGATACACTATCTTTTTGTGGAGTCTTCTTGGAGTTAGCCTGAACTGGCTGCACCTGAGTGGTTCCTGGTGCTTGTTCTTTAGCCTGCTTCTTCCGCAGTACCTCCTGCAAGCAGAGAGCATTGCCATTCCTTGTTTAGAAAGGGATTATCATTCAAGAAGCAAATATAGGGCCTTAAGAAGAGAGATAATCTGATCTATTCCAATCTAAAAAATAAAACCCTACTTACTAGACTGCGCTGGGCTCTCTTCTCCTTTATCTTTAGTTTATTCTTATCCTCCAGGGAGAATTCCACAATTGGTCTCTGAAAATAGGAAACAAAGAATTTTACTGCTTTAGGTGTTGTGAATAAAATGTTATGCTCCACTTAAACTAAAAGGTTTAGACGCAAAGCAAAATCATCTTGCCTTACTGATCTATGCTCATTAAAGTGAATCAATCATCTGCATTAGAAAAAATAAAGTACACAATTTTGTGCAATATACATTAAACTAAATGATGCCCTTTTAGAACACAGAAACAGAATACAGATCAACGTTTCAGTAAGTACAATGTATCGTACGATATATTATTCAGACGTGGATCAGAACGATATATCGTACACATTGTATAGTGCGTTTGCCCGATCAGTTATTCACTGCATTGTCCTATCTGCTGTCCTGCACGGCAGAAGGTTGATGCAATAAACAACGCGGCGATGTTACATGCAGCATGTAAAGACACATCACACCATCGTACACCAGATTGTGCCGTGTGTTCGGCGCACACTGTGTGTAGTTG
The DNA here is from genome assembly GCA_031769625.1 of Taudactylus pleione. Taxonomy (NCBI): domain Eukaryota; kingdom Metazoa; phylum Chordata; class Amphibia; order Anura; family Myobatrachidae; genus Taudactylus; species Taudactylus pleione. The sequence goes on from JAUIMM010000085.1 coordinate 900,868, forward strand.
CATCATATCGGCCCGTCACTGGGTTGCACCATCGCCTGGTCTTTACCCAGCTTAAGTGCTAGGGTAATATAGTGTGGATACCATGAAAATGTAGATGTATCAATTTACAAAAGAGTTCAAGAGTCCAAACAGATGTAAATGTAGTAATAATATAACATCCTCCATTTATTATACCCTTCTCACACTTTTCAGATTCTGTTCACTACTGCACAGCCCAATGTTTCAGTAATGAGCGAATTGCTAGAATAAGAGAGAATTTATGACAGTTATTCAGACAGTGGAACATTGATGGGCTTATCAGTGAGGTGCTGGAGTTTTCATGACTTTTGTCATTTTCATGCATATACTATTCTGTACGTATTGAGCATTTTGGTAGGACAGTAGTAAGGCCGAGTATCAGAGGTAAAACTGACTTAGGGCACAGAAATACTGATGTGGATCAGTTCTCACCTTTTTTGGCCCAAACAGATCTGGATTATTGTTGACCTGCCTCAGGGCTGCCAGAGCATGTTCATGCTCAACAAACTCCACAAAGGCATAACCCAGGGACTGACCCCTCCGATTTCCACCCACACCTTTCAGATCTTTCATCACACGGCACTGTAAGGAAGAGAGGCATACTGCTAAATTACATGAGAAATAAGATGTATTTGGCATAAGGAAAGTGACAGTAGAATTCACAAGGGCAGTGTTGACAAGAAACATGGAATAAACTGGCAAAAACACAAATCAGCTCCGTGACCTGGAGAATAGTGTGAAAACGGTAGAGCGGGACCCTTTGTTCTTTACCCAGTGGGTGGAATTTTATTCTATGCCGCCCATAGCTGAAAGACTTTTTTTTTTATATACATAAATCCTTTTCCTTTGAGGTACACACTGAACTAAGAAGTACATGAAAGGAGAGTATTCTGACAGAAATCTATAATAAGACAGACTAAAACTGACACGCAAAACGGACCAGAGCCGGTGCCAACATTGTACATTTAAAGTAATGAGAAGAGAAGGCTACGTAGGAGCAGCATATTTGCTTCCAAGCACATTTAAAATATGAAGGGGTAAAAGTCAGGAATACATTAGATAGGTCAAGTGCATTATGTGACCAGCAATAAAACATGTTGGGGCTGTCCCTACTATAATCCATAGTGATAAAATCAAATACACCGTACACCAGTGCAGGAGCAGCATATTGATTTTCTAGTGCCCACTCCCCCTAGTGGTGAAACATGGTCCACCATCTAAGGGAAAAATATGAGATATGGTAAGAACTTACCCTTGTTATCTCTATTTCTACGAAGTCCATAGGGTTCCACAGGATACCTTGGGGTATAGGTGTGACGTCAGTCGCAGGGCACCAAAGAGTTAAGCTTTCAGCCTCCCAGGATGCACTAGGTCCCCCTCCTATACCCCGCCCCCGGGCCAAGGCACCTCAGTTAGTTACCAAGCCATAGGCCGGAGGAGGAGAAGGAAGAGAGAGAACAAAGATCTGGACACATACAAGAATCACATTCTCACCAGAGGGAGACGGAAAACCGGTGACCAGAGCAAAGCCCATCTGCAGCACAGGTGCGACAGGGCGGGAGTCCTGTGGAACCCTATGGACTTCGTAGAAATAGAGATAACAAGGGTAAGTTCTTACCATATCTCATATTTTCTACTTCAGGGTCCATAGGGTATCCACAGGATACCTTGGGGATGTCCCAAAGCAGTATCCTTTAAGGGTGGGGACGCTCCTGTGCAGAAAGGAGAATCCGCCGCCCGAAGGAAGCATCCTGAGAGGCGAAGGTGTCAAACCTGTAATACCTCACGAAGGTATGGACAGAAGACCACGTAGCAGCCTTGCAGATCTGAACTGCCGAGGCACCACGTCGAGCTGCCCACGAAGGACCCACAGACCTAGTGGAATGAGCCTTCAGAGAAGGAGGGACCGGTAGGCCTTCATGAAGATAAGCTTCAGAAATAGCCATACGGATCCAGGCTGCCAAAGTTTGCTTTGAAGCAGGCCAACCCTTTTTACAGAAGCCATAGAGGACAACAAAGCGTCCGACTTCCTAAACAAAGAAGTGCGGTCAACATAAGTCCTTAAGGCCCGCACAACATCCAAAGAGGCCTCACTCACGGAAAGACCCGGTGAGTTAAAGGCCGGAACAACTATTTCCTCGTTAACATGAAACTGGGAAACAACTTTGGGAAGAAACTCGGGCCGAGTGCGGAGCACTGCCCTGTTCCCATGAAAAACCAAGAAAGGGGGTCTACAAGAAAGAGCCCCTAACTCAGAAACTCGTCTGGCTGAAGCAACGGCCAGAAGGAAAACAGTCTTAGCTGTTAGCCATTTAATATCCACTGAGCCCAGTGGTTCAAACGGCGGTCCTTGGAGAGCCCTCAGGACCACAGCCAAATCCCAAGGCGCCACAGGTGGAACAAAGGGCGGCTGAATACAGAGAACACCTTGCATAAAGGTGCGCACATCCGGGATTGTAGCAATCCTACGGTGAAACCAGACAGATAGGGCCGAAACCTGTACCTTCAAAGAAGCAAGGCGAAGCCCATGATCTAGTCCCGCTTGCAGGAAGGCGAGAATCCGAGACAGACGAAACTCCCGCGGTGCATAACCTCTCGGTCGACACCACTGGAAGAACGTATGCCACACGCGATGGTATATCCTCGCGGAAGACGGTTTCCGAGCTCGTAACATGGTACGCACCACAGAGCTGGAAAACCCCCAGGACCTCAGCATGGCCGTCTCAACAGCCACGCCGCCAAAGACAGCCGAGTCAGGTCCGGGTGAAGACAAGGACCCTGAGACAGAAGGTCCGGTCGTAGCGGCAACCGCAGAGGACTGTCCACGGACAGACCCTGAAGGTCTGAGAACCAGTGCCGTCTGGGCCACGCGGGAGCTATCAACAGGAGCGTCCCTCCTTCCTGTTTGAATTTCCGGATTACCCGTGGAAGAAGGGAGACCGGAGGGAACAGGTATGCGAACCTGAACGTCCACCGGACGGACAGAGCATCCACCAGAGACGCCCCTTCGTCTCTTGTGCGAGACCCGTACACCGGCAACTTGTTGTTGTGCCGGGACGCCATGAGGTCGATTTCTGGAAGACCCCACCTGTCCACCAGTAGTTGAAAAACATCCGGGTGCAGGGACCATTCCCCTGGATGAACGTCCTGGCGACTTAGAAAGTCCGCCTCCCAATTTAGCACTCCCGGGATGAAGACCGCTGATATGGCCGGAAGATTGCGCTCCGCCCAAACCAGGATCCGAGAGACCTCTACGAGAGCCGCCCGACTGCGAGTTCCTCCTTGCCTGTTTATGTAGGCCACGGTGGTAGCATTGTCCGACTGGACCTGCACCGGGTGACCCTGGAGAAACCGCTGTGCCTGCAGGAGAGCATTGAAGACCGCACGGAGTTCCAAGATATTTATTGGAAGCTCCGCTTCTGTCGGTGTCCACCTGCCCTGGAACAAGTGTGGACCCGAAACTGCTCCCCAGCCCCGAAGACTGGCGTCCGTTGTCAACAGGACCCAATTTGGAACCCAGAACGGACGTCCCTTGTTGAGGTGGGTCGTCTTTAACCACCACGCAAGGGACAGGCGAACCTCCGGGGTGAGCACAATCGTCTGGAACTTCAGAGACTGAGGCAGCCCGTTCCACTTGGACAGGATCAGGTGCTGCAGAGGTCTGGAGTGAAACTGGGCGTATTCCACCATGTCGAACACCGACACCATGGAGCCCAGTAACCTCATCGCCGAGTGTAAGGACACCCGGCGGCTGTGCAGACAACTGCGCACCCTTGACTGTAAAGCAGAGATCTTGTCCTCCGTCACGAAGATCCTTTGCTGTCCCGAGTCCAATAAGGCTCCAAGATGCAGAATCCTCCGAGACGGGATTAGAGTGGACTTCTGCCAGTTGATTAGCCAGCCGTGCCGTTGCAGCAGTGCAATGGTCAGGTCCAAGTGGTGTAACAGGAGCTCTGGAGATCCTGCCACCAATAACAGGTCGTCCAAGTACGGCAACATGCGGACTCCTTGCAGCCGCAGAGAAGCCGCCATGACCGCCATAGCGTCCTGTATGTCCAATGACACCATGTAGTCCCCAGGTTCCAGCGCCAGAATGATGGACCGTAGGGTCTCCATCCGAAACTTCGGGACCCGCAAAGACTTGTTGAGTGCTTTGAGGTTGAGAATCGGACGATATGACCCATTGGGTTTCTGTACCAAAAATAGATTTGAATAGAAACCCTGGCCCCTCTGGGAGAATTGACCAGGCACTATAACTCCAGCCTGGAGCATAGTGTGCAATACCTTCCGCAGCTCCGTAGCCTTGTTCCGGTCTGATGGTAGACCCGTGGTGAAGAATCGAGCCGGGGGTCTGTGCCGGAAGGAGAGGGCGTACCCGTGAGAGACCACCTCCAGAACCCAAGTGTCTGTCGTAGTGAACGACCAACACCGGGAGAACTGCAGCAGGCGGCCTCCCACCCTGGGATCCCCCAAGGGGAGACCCGGACCGTCAGGCCGCAGGCTTGTCATCTGGCTTGGGGGCCGGACGTCTGGTACTCCATGCCTGTTTCCGGGGCTTGACCGATTTCTTAGGGCCAGCCTGTCGAGGAAACGACTGTGGTTTGTGCCTGCCCTGGGCCCTAGATGACCGAAAGGACGATGGTCCAGAACCAGAAGGAGCAGCGGCCGACGGGAGACAAGCAGATTTGGCTGCCGCCAGCGTGGCCACAATCTTATCCAGATCCGGACCGAAGAGAACTTCTCCGGTAAACGGCAACGCTTCCAGACCTTTCTTGGATCTGCGTCCGCCTTCCAGGATCGCAGCCACAAGGTGCGACGAGCAGCTACCGCTGCTGAAGAAATTCTAGACACCAGAGTACTAATGTCTAGAGCCGCCTCGTTGATGTAGGTGGCCGAATCATGGAGATTGCCAATCAACTCCGCCTGTTCGGCCGGACAGTCGGATTCAAAAGAAGCCTCTAATGAATCCGCCCAGCGCTCCATCGCTCTGGCAACCCAGCAAATGGCCATAGCCGGCCGTGCTGCCCCCCCTGCAAGGGAATAAGCGGACTTCAGGCAGATTTCTACCTTGCGGTCCGTAGCATCCTTAAGGGAGGACATGGATGGCATCGGCAATGTGGCACTACGGACAAGACGGGTCACGTGAGAATCCACCTGTGGAGGGGATTCACACTTAGCAAAATAATTATCCGCGAACGGATAAGCCACCGCCAGGCGTCTCTGCGGCTGGTATCTTTTGCCAGGTTGTTTCCACGCCTCCTCTAAATGGTCCACCAACTGACCCGAAAGAGGAAAGACTGTGGCATCGCCCTTCACATCTTTGAAAAAGGCATACTTAGATTTAGCCGCTGGGGGAACTTCGTCCTCAATCACCAAGGCTGTGCGGACCGCCCGAATAAGTCCAGGAATATATACTTTGGACTTAGCATCAGCGTCCTTAGTATGGAAAGGTTCCTGATCGTAAGGATCCAGAATCTCCCCATCATCAGACGTCCCTTCGTCATCCTCATAAGGAGCGGACAGAGACGCCACCGGCCTTTTATGAGGCCGCATCACAGACTCCCCTTGCAACACATCCGACAAGTGCTGTACAGAACTGGTCAGGGAGTTAACCCACGCTGGCTCCTGAGAACCCGGGAGCGGGGAAATAGGGAGACTGTGGGGTACCACCAATTGTCGTGGGAACCCCTGCATGGGTGACGACACCACAGACTGCTGGGACAAACCCATCGGAGTAAACGCGGGCTGCGGAGCTAACTGGCCCACTAAAGCTGTTAACGCCTGAGCGAAACAAGCCCAGGGCGGCTCCTGTACCGGTGCTGTAACCGTAATAGGCCGCGCCATGGACAAACACTGCCGGCAAAGGCCCTCCGCGCTACCCTCCCCCTCCGCTAACGGTACTTTGCACGTGGTACACTGTAGCCGGAGGGGAAAATCACTTTCAGACATTATGGCACCACGTATGTGACCTCTCTCACCAATTAAGTATTAAATAGGCGAGAGACCACCCTGCAGCACCGCACCGCAAGGGCTTTAGCAGAAAGAACAGGGACAGTAATAAAGCTGACAGTTTAGAGAAGAAAAGTTACAGGCAGCGCTAGCACAGTCACATACAATGCAGAGAAATAACAATTCCTGCACTAACAGCGCTGATCACTCAACTACACAGACACAGGGCCTGGTAGGACACAGCGCTGCATACACAGACCTGAGCCACAGCGGAGGAGAGGTATGCGGGGGGACCCAGACCACGATGCTTCCTTCCAGACTTCCAGCAGCGTTCACCATGCGTTGCAGAGAAGATGGCCGCCGAGGAGCAGAGAGAAGCTGGCCTGGGGGAGGAGCGCTGACACAGGACCAGTCAGCACAGTGCAGAGAGGGCTGTGTGCAGCGGGGGAGGCGCCGGCTGTGAGACAGGGAAGGCGCGCTCCCCTGGCATGCATTTAACCCCTGGGACGCCGCAGCGCTACCGCTCTGCTGCGGTCCGCTGTCCCAGGGGGTAGTGGAAGCGCAGGTTGGTCGCCTGGCTCCACGCTGCAGCCAGTCCCCAGGGAGCCCCCTGCCTGGGGACTTAGGACCATGTGATCAGCGGGGACCCACCGCGGGACCCCGCTGCTTACCTCTGTCCCCCTTGAATCCGGCCATGGTCCGGAGCATCTGGGGTCACCGCTAGCTGTGACCCCAGACGCCCACCAGCATCCCCGGATCAGTACCGGCGTTCTGGTACCGGCGGGGTGTAGGGAAGACAGCATGGACGTCAGGACTGACTGTCCATGCTGTACATCCAGTTGTGCAGCCACAGCTGCATGAAGAATAAGCTTCAGGGGCTCTTCTAGCCCCCACTCCAACAGGTGCACCCGACTCCGGCCGGGCACCAAACTAAACTGAGGTGCCTTGGCCCGGGGGCGGGGTATAGGAGGGGGACCTAGTGCATCCTGGGAGGCTGAAAGCTTAACTCTTTGGTGCCCTGCGACTGACGTCACACCTATACCCCAAGGTATCCTGTGGATACCCTATGGACCCTGAAGTAGAAAAAAGAGGGTTCTTTACTTAATTTACTGTATGAAGACTTACAGCAGAAAATGATCAGAACAACTGACATTTGCAATGATGAAAAAAACAGATAAGTATTACTAATCGGACATGTCTTCTTACCTCTTTAATTTTAGTTGACCACCCTCCACCAGCAGCATTAAAAAACAGCTGACGTAACTTTTTGTCATCCACAGACTTGGGAATGTTGTGAACACACAGACGGGTCTTGGAGACAAAAATGTTCTGAAATTTCAACTTTTGCCGTTTTATTTCTTCAAACTGGGGAGGAAAGCAACACAATATTAGATCAGCTACCACAATAAACTAAACGAAAGCAGGTCACAAAGCCAAATCTTACACCAAGTGTGGCCTGTGCCCACCTAATCACTTGGGGATACACAAAGAAAGCCTCGTAGGTACAGGTCCATTTTTTGGCCAAGAGCAAAACTATAAATTGCCACCTTGGAGAACAGCCTTCTTGTATGCTGTAAAAGTGTATTCGGTATATGCTTGGGTGTAAACCAGACCTCTAACATGCGTACTGCTTTTTCGATTTAGCTCTGTTTTAGTACATATTGGGTACCAATTATGACAAAAAAAAAAACAAATGCTGCACTGTGATTACTGAGCAAAAAATCTACAAAACAGTGAATAAGTACATTTGTTGTATGTTGCTAAAACTTGAAGTGACTTATTTATAGATGTGGCGAAATAAACAAAAACCCTCTTAACTAGGTTTGTTTTTAAACACAGGCACTACTCAGTCTCCACGAGTAAAGCTGGGTACACACTATACGATGGTGCGACCCAGCGACTGTGCAATGTAACGATACATCGTGTGCGCCATACACACTGCACAATCGGATCTACGTCAGAACGATAGATCACCTCCGCTTTCTGTGTTACATCCCATTGATGAATACTATGGGGTATATTTACTAAAGTGAGAGTTTTAGAAGTGGAGATGTTGTCCATAGCTACCATTAAGATTTTAGCTATTATCTTCTAGACGGTGCTAGTTAAATGTTAAGTAGAATCTTATTGGTTGCAATGAGCAACATCTAAAAACTCTAAAAATGTATGAATTCACATTTAAGTTCTAGAAATGCTCTCCCCTGAATATCTAATAAGGTCATGAAGGATTTGGCAAGTATGTAACTTCCTGTATGCTGCCTCCATATCCTCTGTTCTCACCCGCGCTCTCTTTGCCAAGTCTTCTGCACTCACTCCTTCTGCTGCTTTTGTTCCTTCCCGGATCACTGAGAATATACAGTTTATATAGTAAAGTAACACACAGTAAATATAATGCAGTTCATGTCCTCACAACTGCATACTGCATTCTGCATGTAATCTGTGCCTTCATTAGCAATTCTTACTACAGGACTAGAAATAGGTTTTTCCTATAGATATAAAAGACAGCCTTTAGTAGACAAGGTACTTGTAAACGTTATTGGAGTTTGTTTACAACAATTCAGGCAACTTAACACTTTTTAAAATGTATAAAATGTGCTAGTATATGTTTTTATACTGCATGCCAACACTTACACAGTAGATCTGTGTGAGCACGTTAAAGCTTGTGCCAATGATCTATTTGAACCGAAAAGAGCTCATCAGTGTAAGCTAAAAGGCATAAGCGGGACGGAAGGTGGGATGGTATACGTTCGGCATCCCGACGCTTACATTACCGGTGCCAGAATACTGCTGGGATGCCGAAAGAAAGTAACGGGTGGGGGTTAGGCACTAGGGGGTGAGAGTTAGGTTTAGGATGTGGAGAGGGAGAGGTTAGGTTTAGGCACCAAAGAGGGAGGATTAGGGTAGGGAAAGGGGGAGGGTTAGCATACCGACCAACAAGTGTCGGTATGTGAACCCTGTCGGGATCCCGGTGCCGATTCCGAGCGGGACAATGGAGTGACTAAACAAACAGCGTCACTTATTTTCAAAATTGTGAAGTGAATTGGGGGAGGGGGGGTTGAAAAATCTCCTTCCCAGAAAGTCCTTAATTGCAGGTAGTAAATCCCTTCCTTGAAGCAAGGCGCTACAAGTCATTATAGTAAGAGATCACACATTAATATAATCGCAACATCTCAAGTGAAAAACAAAACCTCTCACTATGGTAGACTGCAAAAAAGAAAGGTTGGCATGGACCCCAGAAATCACAATATCTGAGAATTCTACCATTTGATAGGGACATACACACAGTAATTAACCAATTAACCAGTGTAAAGGGTAACATCTTGCAAAATAAAAATCATAATTGCAAAAAGAAAAAACCACCACCACATAGTAAAAAGGTCAGAATTTCTGAAGCAGACAGCAAAAATGATAACCAAGTATTATTGATGTAGCATAGCAAAAACAGAGAGTAGATCAGTTTAAAGGTTTTTTTAAACATATTATCCAGTGAAGGCAAAACAGCCCACCAATCCAGCTTGACAATTGTCATTGTCAAGTTAGCAAATAGTTAAAATAAAAAAAAATCATATGGTCATATACAATAGATTGGTGACATTAAATAATTCAACACATGTGTCAGTCTCCCACACTAAATTACAGAGTACTCACATCCTTCTCTTGCCAGATGCAGGTTTCTGGTTCCCGTGGGTTTTGTGACCTTTTTTTGCCGTAATTTCCCAGCTTCATCTCGGCTTACAGCCAGATCCACCAATAGCTTCCTTCCAGCAAGTACCAGACCTCCATTCTTAGTAAGACCAATAATAACATGTAACATGCGATGTTGCAAAATGTGCTCTCAATATTAAAGATCTCATCGTAGAGGAGGCAATTATTGCCATATAATGACATACTATACAGATCCTAAAAGAACGTGTAATGTAGTAAGAGTAAATTCACAACGTTTTGACATGAAAATGGATTGTGGAAGGAATCAAGAAAGAAAAAGATGGTACTCAAACTCCCCGACTGACCAGAAAAAAAATAGCGGGTACCGTGTGGCCGCAGGTGCATGCTGCTTGCATGACAGGCAGCCAGGAGACATGCTGAGGACTACCCAGACTCCGAATATGGTATCAATAAATACAGAATGGCTAGGCAGCATCTTCTACCTGACTACCGGCCACTTCTCAGGTATTCGCAGAGCTGCAGTGACCTATTCATGTGGTTATGCAAAACAATGCTGAGTGATTGGTGGACAGCCAGAGCCATTCACCATAGTAGTAGGATGTCTACACACACTGATTGGTGGATGGCTGGAGCCATCTACCAGTGTGTATGTAGTCCTTAGGAGAGATAGCGAGAGATACACTGAAGACAAGCAGCCATAGGCTGGTGAGTAATTTATTTGACTGGGCCCCCTATTGATCTGAGGTCTGCTAAAACAGATTTTAAATGAGGGGGGAGTTTCAGATTTGATGCAAGGTTTCCAATTAGGGGATTGCAGGTTTGGTCCAGATATTGATTTTAAGTGGGGGATGAAAGATCTTGTGTTTGATTTAGTTTATTTATTACTCTGTTCACACACACATACACATATAGACCTGCCTGCAAATTCTGCATTTTCCCCTTGGGGTGGGAGTTCCTAAAGAGTTAACAAGCGAGGACCGACTGGCAACAATGCCCAATAGATTTCAAGTTTACATAGCAGAATAATATTCACACTGTAGGTATTATAGGCATGCCCCCAAAAAAGACACCTACCTCTGCAGACTCATCCTTGGCAGCTGCTATGCATTTCTCAGCTGCTGCTTTATCCACAAACTGGACAAATGCACATCCTTTACAAATAAAAACAAAGTGAAATAAAAAGATTGATTGGCTTAGGTTTCTCTCATATTGTAGAATTTTCCCTGCTCTACTAGGGACTAGGGAGCTGAGCCGGCGAGGAGGCCAGGATGTAACAGACGCAGAATGGTAAAGAGAGACTAACTGTACAGAGCATTGAGAAGACTAGTCTGTAATAGGTGGGGTCGACTAATTTGAAGTCAGGGCGGCTAGATTGTGCTTTTGTGATGTAAGCATAACTTTGTAGAGGAAAATGTATCTAAGAGGATCAGTATACTGTTAGGTGATTGCCAATACTCTGGGCACTGAGGGGAGACTAGCAATCTATATGGATATTAGGCGTCCTTGATTATGTAGTGGAACAAGCAGCAGAGGACATAAGGCACTACATGTGGGGGAAAGAAATTAGATGATTATTGTATGTGTGGGAAACAAAATGAAGGAACAATGAGTAGGCTTAGACATAACTGCATATAAAAACTACTTACAGTGCTAGACCACCCATCACACATGTAGTATAGTTCTCTTTTTTCAAATGTATAAAATAACAAAACCTGTATACATTCTGCTCACACCATGCTGACCTTTGGAATGCTCTGTGTCAGGGTGCAAAACTATCCGGACATATTTAATGCTTCCAAATCTCAACAGCAACTCCTCAAGATCATCTTCTTCAGAATTAAAAGACAGATTCCTATGCAGTAGCAGAAAAACGTTCAATCATTCTGTATCCCTGTCTAATAAATTCTAATATCTATATATCTGCAGAGAAGAGCAGCACTCAATACATCCATATGATTGTTTCTTTGGTATACTTTCCAGCATCTCCCTTATTGGTCACATTCATCATGTAGTACTTATCACTGTCTGCGCCTATTGCCACAGCGCTCCTAATCGAGTGGATTCTGTGTTTATGCGAGAAAGGTTGGAGTGTTAGGTTTAGAGTGCGGGGGAGGTTAGGTTTAGGCACTAGGGGGGAAATTAGGCTTAGGCAGAGGGGGGGGGGCTTAGGGACAAGGGGATGGTTAGAATACTGACCGACAAGTGTCAGTATCCTAACCCTGTCGGGATGCCAGCGACAGGATTCTAACCGATGGGATCCCGAACGCAGATATCCCATATGCATCCCACTAAGATAAAGGTATTGAACGTGATCATGCAGTGCCATGTAGATTTCCTGATTGCTGCACGCATGCTTAGGCAGTGAAGGGACTCTCGATATTGATATATACACATACACACCAGTTATCCACCAGATTTTCTATATAATCTACCAACTATTGTTAATAAATTCTACTGTACTAGTGGATCCTGGTTCAGTTTACTATTAAAATTAGCAGAATAATTTCAATCATAATCTAAATAATTATTTCTCTCAAAACGGGGGCTGCCTTTGCCATTGTTCCTACAATACCTGTGCCTCCTTGATGATCTACTGATGCCACTGCTGTGTCGCTGTTCGACTGAATACATACTGACAGGTCAGCCAGGATGAACTGGACCCCCAAGAGAGTCCGAAAGAAGCTTGGAACAAGAGCACATTGACCAAGGACTTGGAGCCACAGAAGTACTTTCACGTCACCCTAACCAAAGAGACAGGTGTCCAGGTCGCAATGACTAAGTCGGAGTGACCAAGGATTGCCCCTGGAGGAGATGATCGTAAAACCAGCCACCAAGTGAGAGATTAACAAGTGAATGAGAAACTGGAGCAGAGAGGGATGCTTAGCCATCCAAGATGGTAGGTGGAGCCCTTCGTGCCCAATAACATCAGGCACCAACAGCACAGTCATGACCAAGGACTGGAGGGTCCGTGCATAAGACACCGGCAAGAAAACCTTGCAGAAGAGGGGTGTCGAAGATCACCCCCCAGGAACTGAAGGTGCTGACATGGGATTAGGCAAGACTAGTTATTGAGGATCCAGCCGTGATCCTAAAGTACCAGAACCGTCCGCTCCAGGTGTTTATGTAGCCGTGAAGTCGAATCAGCCTTCACGAGTAGTCTAAAGAAGGTATGATTGTGATACCTTCCTGGCGCAGTAAGCTCGCACTGATTAACATGAACTTGGTGACAGTTTGCGTAACCCTGAATACACCGAATGGTAGGGTCCGGAATTGATAGCAAGCGGATCAGACTTCAAAACGGAAGAGAGAAGGAAGACCTGCCCAAAATGGAAAGTGAAGATACGCATTGCCAACGTCTAGGGAGACCAAAAGCCTGTTGAGGCATTTCATCTGAAAATGTTCGACCCAGAACCTGGTGATCAATGTACGGAGGTCCAAAATTGGCCTGGGGAAATCATTTGGCTTTCAAATAAAGAGCAAGTCATAAGTAAAAGCCCATTTCCATTCCAGCTGTGGAATTGGACCAATGACGCCCTCCGAGTAGAGAGACTGGAAACCCTGGACCAATGCCACCCGCTTCTCCACATCTCGAGGAAGAGCAGTGGCGAAAAAACGCTGTGGTGGCGGACCGCTGATGTTGATTATACAACCCCTAAACACAACACCACGGAATTGTGATAAGTGATCAGACTGGGTGGAGAAAGACTCCGACAGGCGCTAGTCTTTTTCAGATCCCTGACACCCAGTACCTGTTGGCACCAGAAAATTTGGCTCCTAGGAGCCGAACCCCTGCTGGGGAAGAAGCGGTCTTTCGCAGACAGACCTGGAGGAGGCGCTCCACCGTGAAAGGAGGAACAAAAAAAAAAAAAAAAAACTGTAAACCGCAGACCCAGCTGCTTTGGGAGCAGCCACCGGAAGAAAGGTGCCTTCCCCACGTAGCCTGGGCAACAACAGTATCCAGGTCCGGCCCAAAGAGAACGCCCCTACCAATCGGAAGATTCCAAGGAACAGATCGAATCTGAATCCACCCCGCAAGCGCTGAGCCAAAGTGCTCCCTGAACGGAGATGGTCGTAGCTGAAACCCTGGAAGCATCGTGCCCAGCCTCACACATACAGTCAGCTGCACCATGAAGCTGTTCTGCCAAGTCCAGTAGGGAAACCATGGACGAATCACACCGATGCCCAGCGACGAGTTTGCCAGCCCACATCTCCAAAGCTCGAAGCTCCTAATAGTGGACCCAAGACAACCGTTCAATATGTAACTCACTGGATCCAGGCGTCTTCGAGGAGACCCGAAAAAAAACAGAAACCGCAACGACCTCCTTGCACCGATGCCCATCCGTTTGGGAATCCACTACCAAGCAGTCCCCAGAGTAGCACACCCAGCAGCCTTGAGATCTGCTATGCTGGTGAAAGACTTCAGTTCTTTATTCTCCAGAATCGCACCACCAGAAGTAGACGTCCTGGTTCCCCACGCTGAGGAACAGGAGGCAGCAGCAGCTCCAAAGTGATCCCCTCGCTGAAGCGCCAAGTCCCTAAGGCAGAAGCCGCTCGACAGAGCCTGTGTCCCACACTGGCTCCACCAGGGTAGATGCAACGCCTCCGGATGGCTGCACATTACCAGGCTACGCACGACAGCGCAAAGCGTCCCTGAGACCACATGCTTTGGCATAGTCCCTTGGGTCGAGCGGCCGGCCTTGTAAAATCACAGTACACGGAGGAAAACCACGCAAGCACAGGGAGACTATACAAACTACACACAGTTAGGGCCGTAGTGGGAGTTGCAGAGAGAGCAGCTTATATTTAAAAGTTACAGGTTTTAGTTTTAAGTGCCAGCTCCTTGGTTGCCATCCACAATCCCATGGTCCAGTGCCCCCCAGAGAAATAGACAGAGATGCTTGATAAGTCCCGCAAAGACATCGGGAATGTTACATTATATACCATTGGAGGGGGGAGCGAGATTTAAATCTACCAAACTCTATATAATTTAGAAGGGAAGAAACCTATTGTAAGGTGCCATGAAGTATTTAAAGAAAAGGAGTTACCAGTAATCATGATTGGCTGTTTTTCTTACCAGTATTTGTTTAATATTCTCTCTCTATATTGGCCACAAGCAAATTTCTTGAGTTAAGCAACCAGTCTGTCTGTGAATTACTTTCTGAATACAGACCTTGGCTATATCCTTACCAATAGCATACCCAACCTAGCCATAGTCAATCATGTCACACAAACACTTGTGTGACAATTGTGAAAAGGTGCATAAATAAAAGGGGAGAAAATAATGAAAATGATGAGACAGAGAAAATGAATGGTGATATACTGACTGGCAAGTTCTTTAATACAAAGTTCTATTATAAGCATATGATAAATTCATCTGTACAGTGCCTTAACAAATGCAGGAGCTGGGCTTCAAAATTTTATTACAAGACATTTGTTATGGCCTCTCATAAAAAAGGATGGTGAAGCTTAAAACAATTTCTTCATTTTATTTGTATTTCTTACCAACACTGCCATGTGTGTGAAAATAGAAAACGATAGGCTTAGATGACAGACAAGAATCTATTGTCTGTGTAAACCTGTTGTAATAAAAAGGAA
Organism: Taudactylus pleione; assembly: GCA_031769625.1. Lineage (NCBI taxonomy): Eukaryota > Metazoa > Chordata > Amphibia > Anura > Myobatrachidae > Taudactylus > Taudactylus pleione. Next base: position 916,096 of record JAUIMM010000085.1, read on the forward strand.
GTGGCGGCAGACATAATCTAGGTCTCTCTAGACCCAGAGCAACCCATGCAAGCAGGAAACAAATATCACAGGCGATTCCTGCATGTGATGGAAGGAGCATTGTGATACGCTGGGATAGTGATCTCTAGGAGATCATGTTTCCCTTGATCGAATTAGCGATAGGCTGTTTGTCCTGCCAAAGTAGCCATTTATTGAGAGTCTGTGCCTTGGAGCTCCCCAAAGTTTGTGGAGCTTGCAATGGCGGTAAACCTCACTGAGGACTGTGAAGAAGTTACGGGCTTGATATTAGATTGTACTCTGGACTAAGAGGGAAATGTATCAAAGCTTGGAGAGAGATAACGTTGATTTGCAAAATTTCATAAAGCATGTTTTGAGAACTGGATATAAAACAGAAGACTCACCTAATAAACAATGTTTTTCCTTCATTGACATCAGATGGTAATGGTTTCTTCTTCTTCTGCTCTGTTTTTTTATCTGTAGTACAATATAAAGTATGTGTTTAATGCACGCCAAAATCAACAATATAAATAGACCATATTCAAGAGTCAATGAAGCAATAAACCTACATACCTTTTTTCTGGCTATCAGAGTCAGACTCATCATCTTCCATGTCACTCTCCTGCCCAGAATCTGCAGACTCATCATCCTCATCCTCCTCCTCCTCATTCCTGCTTCTGGTGTTCACAATAATGATGATATTATTATAACTATTATTAATAATAATAATAATGAGGTCAAGTACACTGGTAGCAAAACACTGCAGAAATGTAAAAAAAAAAATTAATTTACATTGCCTGTGTGCTGTGTACCCCATCATCCCATGTACTTTGCCTCCTCCTTTGTGTCATGTCCTTGGCGTGCCCCCTTTAAACTTCTTCCTGTAGCTATCACCACTGTTCCTTTGTGTTTAGGACTCTGCCCTGAACTTACAGAATCCATACCACACATTGTTGTGATATATCTGCTCTGCCCTGAGCAGATATACCACAACAATTACAATCTGCTTCACCCTAAAAAACCCTAATTGTCCTTTATACAGAAAACAGAAATTATGCATTAACAATTACATATATGGCACCAGCATATTGCGTTGCACTTGGGCCAAGGAGCCAATGGAGATGCAAAATGCACAGATGTGTCCACATACATCTTAAGGTACGTACACACTGAGCGACCTAGCAATTCAACGATAACGACCAACGATTTCCTTTGAAGTTCCTGGCCTCTGTGATGAATGATATCGTTCATACACAGCGAACTATATGATGAATGATTTTGCCAACGATCAATGATGGAGGAAAGAGTGTCATGGGAGTGGCAATAAACATGAAGATCATTTGTCGTTGGTCGTTTTCCATAAAACAAATGACCAATATGAACGATATACTTAACAATATCGTTCAAATCGGTCTGCATGAAAGGGCGATGAACGACAATGATCAACGACCTACTGGAGCGTGCATTGTTGGTCATTACAGGTCATCGTTTTTTAAGGAAAAAATGAATATTTTGGACGACTGAACGATAACGTTATCGCTGGGTCGGGCAAAATATCGCCCAGTGTGTACGCACCTTTACTTCCTTGAACGATAAACAACGCTACTAGTCACGCCATGCCGTGGATTGACTCAGTAGCACTGAGCCTTCTTTCATGCCACTTTTTCCCTTACAGTGCATCTTATTCGCAGAGTGTTGCAAATAGGACGCACAAGTTTCACAGCCACTGACATTAACATAGTATTTTGCAGGCAGATATAACCGCAGTCGCACACTGAATATAGCCATGCCGCATATCATTTCATTTCAGTCAGCAGAAGCTGCTTGTGCGTCCTACTCTAATCACTTTGCGAAGACGCATTTGTAAAGTCGCTTGAAAAGATGCTCAGCACTACAGAGTTGTACGGCGCTCACTCGTTGTACTGCATGGAGGCAAGATGTATGTGGACACATCTGTAGCTTTAAGAAAATGAAATTGGGATTAGTTGCTGGTGACCTCAGACAGCAAAATGATCCTGAAGGCAGAAGCAATGTCGCTACAGTAATGCCAATTCATTCCCAACTACAATCTACCTAGGCAGGCTCTCATATTAGTTCTTTAACCTTTGTATAGGATTATATAGGATAGTAAACAATTCTTTTCATAGACAAAGATGACATGCAGTTGAGGGGAAAAGCAGTATTGCTGCAATAATTCTGAAATACTGCTATACCCAACCATATATAACAGTAATAACCCAATTTCTGCTGCACAATTACCACTCACATTTTCTGTCCGCTAGCTTCCTTTTTATTAGGTTTCCTTTCATCTTCTGACTCTTCGTCCTGATTACTTTCCTCTTCCTCACTTGATGAACCTTCTTCCTCCTCACAGCTTTCTTCATCCTTAAAGGAGGTTTTTTCTTGGTCATCTGAACAATGGTCTTCCTCATCTGTAGAAGTTTCCTCCTCCCCTTCGCTTTCCTCCTTATTTGACTTTTTCATATTTTTCATGGATTCTAAAATTATATGTAAAACAAGGTTATGGGGAGATCTACCAAAGGTTGATTTTTACTGCTTTACATGCCAATGTGTAATTTACATAACCTACTAAAAGACAAGTGCCAGTCAATGTAGATCTCCACTTTTTCAAAACAAAAAAAAAAGTTGAGAAAAATTAATTGTCTTCAACTGCTAGAGACGAACATCTACAAATACTCAGTTGTATTACCTTTAGTGCGTACTGGCAAGCATTACTTACTCTTATACCTTAAAATATATAAGCAATATTTAACTGCAGTCACTGGAATTCATCTCCTGAATTCAACAACAATGGTCTGACAACACAATTTGCAGACAATAGGTGAATTATTGTTATCACCATTAAATTTTTAACCTTCAAGGATAGAGAGGGGTGGGCAGGATGCAGAATGGCATTAGAAAAATGTACTAACAACTCCTCCCTAAACCACCACTGTACCCATGCAGCTTCCCAGTGTACAACTGGCCAATCAAGGAGATGATAAAACAGAAAAGCATCCATGAACGGATTGGTCTTCATTCCACTACAGAATCAGGGAAAAGGATTTATCTGTAATCTGCCCTTCTACTTAAGTACCATGGGGGGCACAGATTGTCAGATATGCCACCCAAGAAGGACTGTGGTCAAGTGTGGCATCTGGACAGCAAGAAACAGAACATCTGCCAAGAATAGGCATGCCAGACTGGTGTTCTGATATGGGGGAGATCCAGTTGGAAGAGGCAGCACATGGTTTCCTGTGGCCCTGGTAAAGGACAAGCACAATTCCCAAGTCAAGCCCCAAGCACGGCAGGTGAAATGCCATTTCTCTGCAAAGGCAAGGTCACAAGGATTGTACCACCAACATCTGGTTAATGCGAAAATCAGACAACACTAGGTTGGAACAAGGAACTCTATGAAGAGACCCATTGCCAGGCTTCCACACCTTCTCTTAGAAGGCAGTGGAATAATAATTGTTTTTCAGACTCCATCTCAAAAGAAGAGGAGCGGACATACCTCTTCCATAAAAATTTACAATGCACTAGTTTACATACTGATCCTGATGCAGGTGGTCAGTACTTTTGCTGGATGTATTGATTTTTGGGAAATGCTTTACTCTCCTTAGCGAATGCATCCAATATCCCCATCACAGTCTGTGCACTGTTTGTTCTGTGACTGATTCTCCCTCTCCTCTCTAGCTTGGTCTAACAACTGTATCAGGTAACAGCGCCATCTCCCTACACTATCACCATTTGTGCAGCTCATTCTATTTTTACTATGGTCATACAGGTTTGTTTTATTGGCTTCATATGTTCCCTACCCCATCACTTACATATTCTTGTAGGGCACTGATAACTAGTTCTTACAGGGAAATGTTTTCAATATCAATCACAAACTCTCTATTCCCTACACACCAGTGTGCCACTGGGCTCTCTGACTCAGGGGCTTGCCCTAAGTGTGGACATCCAAACGCTTCCTTCTTTCGCTGTTACGATTTAAGCGCTTCCTATGTGTAGGAAAAGTATGGTAGCCCAACAAGGCCTACCATTCTATACACTAGACAACCTACAGCATTAAATAAGGGATCACTTTTTATTTGGCTGGGGGAGATCAGATGTGTGTGTACTGTTTCAGTTATTTTCTGCTGCTCACCAGATAACTACTAAAGGGGCACATCATTTGAAAGAGGAGCCTCCCCCCCCCCCCCCCCCCCACTTTCAAGACAAGGTGCCTCCATGTGTATGGGTCAGTATGGGGCACAATGTGTCTTGTGCACTCGTTTCACCCATTGTTGTAAGTTGATAAAGCCCATTTATAAAAACATTCTAAAACACCTATTTAATTTACCATTGGTACTCGCTCCCTGAGTAGCTGTGTATTTATCCTTTGCAACAGCCCAGTCAACCGCAATAGTCCGACCTGTGCAAACAATGGAAAAATATAGGTTAAACTGGCAGTGGAAACTGTCACCCTGAGTCAGGCAGCAGAGATTGAAACCCATACCCCTGATCATTTTGAAAGTTCCAAGCCCATATAGATTTTCTGAACAGGGACATTCAAACGTGGTTTACAGGAATATGTAGTTGATTTCTTACCTACACAAATATAATGAGTTATACGCTTTTAATATTGACCCAAATACATTCTAAGTGTGATTAAAAATTGGCACAAACTATGGCCTATTAATGTACATGAGCAAATAAATTACAAACTGATATGGAACCATCATACACAAACATACACTGCTCAAGATATTAACTTTAAAAAGAACAAATTCAATTTTAAGGGAAAGTCAAGTTAAAGACCTCAGTTACTGTAGTTTTAGACAGCAGTGTTAAAATAAAAGAAAAAAAATCCTAATAAAGGTTTCAAAGGTTTATTTTTATGCTGGGACTTTGTGGTATGAATATGCATTGTGCTATAATACTGGACATGGCGTCTCAATGGGCAATTCGGAAAGTAGCTCTAAAGAAGCCTTCCTTCCTCAAAATTAGGATTGTGCACTAGCAGTAAGAAGTGATTTCATTTAGACTAATTCAGACATAACACAAAATAAGAGACAGCAGCTAAAGTACTATCAGGTTCCTTCGAAATATGTGACCTGTCTACACTCGGCTTTTGCCTTTGGTGAACAACGTCAATGACTGGAGGTGAAACGCTGAAAATTCTGCATTAATGAGCAGATGTAGATTTTTGTAATTCTGTCAAAGCATTTTCCAGTCCACTGGGGGACACTTGATTACTATGGGTTATAGTGTGCAGTTGCAGGGTGCTTAGGCACTTCAAATTTAGGGGTCTATGTACTAAGCAGTGTTAGGAGACAGAGTGAAAAGTGATACGTCTGTCATAAGGTGCCAGCCAATCAGCTCCCAACAGTCATTTTTCAAACACACCCTGTGAAATGACAGTTGGAAGCTGATTAGCTGATTGGCTGGCACTTATCACGTACTTATCACTTTTCACTGCTTAGTACATAGACCTATTTATTAAATAAAAAGCTCAAGCTCACTATTGGCTGCCTGGGAATTCAGTTTTATCTAACAAAGCCACAAAGGACAGGTGAGTACAGAACGAGTCGGTGGTGAGAAAAACTCAAAACTTAGATAAAAGTTAAAGAACCAGTGAACCGGAATAGAGTACAAACAAAGAGCTAAAAAGGGAGTGCACACAGTGACCCCCCAATGGACAGCAAGAAAAAAATGTAACATAACTACAAAAAAATATATATATTTGTGCTTACCTGTTAAATCCTTTTCTTCAATTCCAAAGACAACACAGGCTTTAATCTGGGTATAGGCTGGTGAGCTGGAGTCTGGACACCACATCGTTAAACTTGTTGAACACAGCCCTGGCTCCCCCCTCCCCCTATACCTCGCCCCCAGCTACAGGCACTTCAGTGAAGTTAACAAGCATAAAGCAAGGAGCGAGAAGGAGAAGGAAGACCGGCACGCATTCAGATCCAGAACACACAGGAGATGTGAAAAGGAGAACAAGAAGCAGGGCAAAGTCCCGCAAGCCAGGTGCATCAGGGTGGGAGCCCTGTGTCCCCTATGGAATCGAAGAAAAGGATTTAACAGGTAAGCACATAAATCTCCTTTTCTTCTTCTTCCTTCATAGGGGACACAGGCGTTACGCGGGGATGTCCCAAAGCTACTCCCCTAAGGGAGGGGACACTCCTGGGCTGCACCGAGAACTCTTCGCCGAAAAGACATATCAGGGGAGGCGAAGGTGTCAAAGGAATAGAATTTCAGGAACATATTGGCAGAAGACCACGTGGCCACCTTACATAGCTGCTCTGCAGAAGCACCACGTCGCACTGACCGTGAAGTTCCCACCGACCGGGTTGAATGAGCCCTCACCACAAACGGTGCTGGAAGATCAGACACTGCTTAAGTGTAACGAATAGTAAAACGGATCCATACAACGACTGCTTAGTAGCTGGCCAACCCAGTTTGTGAAAGTCATACAGGACAAAGAGCATCTGTCCTACAAAAGGTCCTTTGTCCTGTCTACATAAATCCAGAGGGCCTGCACAACATCCAAGGAAGCCTCCTCCGGAGAAGAGTCCAGAACCTGGAAAGAAGGAACCACAATCTCCTGATTGATGTGGAACCTGGAAACAACCTTAGGAAGGTAGCCAAGACATGAGAGCTCTGTCCTGATGAAATATTAGAAATGGAGAGAGACCGGATAACAGCGCTCAAGTCAGACACTCGCCTGGCAGAAGCTATGGCAAGAAGGAAGACCGTCTACCAGGTAAGCCAGCGAATGCACACAAGTGTCTATTGGCTCAAAAGGCGAAGACTGAAGAGCCCTAAGAACCATAGACCAATTCCAAGGAGCCACCGGTGGAACAAATGGAGGCTGAATATGGAAAACACCCTGAAGAACGGTCCGAACATCAGGCAACAGCGCAATCTGTCTCTGAAAGAGAACAGAAAGGGCTGAAACATGCACTTTCAGTGAAGCAAGACTGAGACCCAAATCCAGCCCTGCCTGCAAAAAGGAGAGAATTCAAAAGAGTTGGAATGACCTGGGGTTAAAATTCCTGGTCGAACACCAATCAAAATAAGTCCTCCAAACCTGATGGTAAATTCTATCTGAAGAAGGGCTTATGGGCGTTGAGCATAGTGTTAATGACTGACCTGGAGAACCCCTTGGCTCTCAAGACGGATGTCTCAAGAGCCACCCCGTCAAAGCCAGACGGGCCACATCTGGATGAAAGCACGGGACCTGAGACAGAAGATCTGGCCGCAGTGGAAGACACAGAGGAGCGTCAATGGAGAGACCTCAAAGATCCGCATACTATGCCCTCCGCGTTCAATCGGGAGCAACTAAGATCATTGTGCTGCTCTCTAACTTCAGAGAGATTGGGGGGGAAATGTACAGGAGTGGGAAGGTCCACCGAACCGCCAAAAAGTCCACCATAAAGGCTCCCGGTTCTCTGGTGTGTGAGCAGCATCTTTGAACTTGGTGATTGTGATGGAATGCTATCATGTCTACGTCCGGCAAGCCCAAGCGAATAAGCAGAAGTTTGCCCGAATGGACGTCCTGACGACTCAGGAAGTCAGCCTCCCAATTTTGCACTCCAGGAATATAAACTGCCGACAGGGATGGAAGATGGCGCGTTATTGGACTGTACCTGGACCAGACGATTCCAGAGAAGTGGCAAAGTCCGACAAAGAGCTTTGTAACTTGTTTCAAAATGTTGATCGGCAACTGGTTCTCCTGAGCTGACCACTGACCCTGAAAGTACTGCCGATAGGACACTGCCCCCCCCACACCCGAAGACTCGCGTCGGTGGTGAGTACCACCCAGTCCTGAACCCAAAAGGGACCTCCCCTGTTCAGATGTGACCCCTGCAGCCACCACAACAGGGAGTGACGCACTTCATTTGAGACCTGAGCTGTAGATGGGATTTGTTCCACCTGTATAGAATCTCTAACTGGAGAGGCCGAGAATGAAATTGGGCATACGCCACCATATCGAAGGTGGAGACCAGAAAGGCAAGAATCTGCATCCATGAATTGATGCAGAAGCAAACATTTTTTGCTGCAAGTCCCGAACCTTGCTGCCTGGAAAAACACCTGCTGAGCTCTGGAGTCCAGCAAGGCCCCCAAATGCACCATTTCCTTCGAGAGAGTCAGAATGGGACTTCTTCCAATTGATGAGCCATCTGTGGGCCTGAAGAAGATCCACTATGGCCTTGACGTGCTCCCTGAGAACCTCCGGCGACAGGGCCAGGAGAAGCAAGTCGTCCAGATAGGGAAATATTCGGATTCCCCTGGTCCAAAGATGAGCCATCATGAAAGCCATGACCCTCATGAAGACATGAGAAGCTGTGGAAAGTCCAAATGTCAAAGCTCGAAACTGGAAATTATCCTCCTGGACCGCAAACCTGCGGAATCGCTGATGACTGAGACAGATGGGAACATGCAAGCAGGCATCCCGGGTGCCCAGGGAAAACAAAGTCCCTGGGCTCCATGGCTAGAATAATGGAGCGAAGTGATTTCACTTGAAACTTGGGAATCCTCAAGAACCTGTTGAGAGACTTCAGGTTAAGAATCGTCCGGAAAGACCCGTTGGACTTCCGAACCAAAAACAGATTGGCATACTAGCCCGAGACCCGCTGAGACGTGGCAGCCGGAACAATGACCTTGTTGGCCAGAAGAGAGCGAATGGACTCCCTCAAAGCTTCTACCTTCTCCCGATCCAAAGGAAGATCTGTGGAGAAAAACTGAGCCAGAGGGTGCTCCCGAAAGGTCAACACGTAACACTACGAGACCACCCCTCTTACTCAGGCATCCTCCATGGTCTCCCTCCAAACTTCGGAAAAAAGAAGATTAAGCCGGCCTCCCACACTAGAATCCCCCAGGTGGAGGCCCGCTCCGTCATGCAGTAGGCTTGTTGGCTGGCTTAGCAGCTGGGCGTCTGGTAGTCCAGGATTACTTACCTGGTGGTTTAGAACCTTTAGCAGAGGATACCCGAGACATGGAGAATGACGTACCTTTGGCCTTCCCTTGCGGACGAAAGGAGCCAAAATTAGAAGATCTCGACCTAGGGGCTGTCCCAGAAAGGAGTATGGCCATCTTGGACACCACTTCTGTAGCCACTATCATATCCATTCGGACCTAAGAAAACATCCCACAAAAAGAGCAGAGCCTCGAAGGCCTTCTTAGAGTAGGAATCTGCCCGCCAGGAACGCCCCCGGAGAGCTCATCTAGCAGACACTGAAGAGACCGAAACCTTGGAAGTTAATATACCCATGTCTATAGCGGCTTCTTTAAGATAAGAATCTACTTCACGAACATGCTCCACGTGAGACAAAAGCTCTTTCCTGTGAGTACCTGAAGGGAGGCATTCCACCAGGGCGTCAGCCCAGCGACCAGTGGCCTTGGCAACCTAGGCAGAAGCGAGGGCCAGGCAAGCAACCGCATCTACATTGGAGTAAATAGACGTAAGAAAAGTTTCCAACTTCCTATCCGTCGGATCCTTAGTAGATAGGGATGCAGTACTAGATAGAGGAAGAGTGTCATTTTTGACCAGATAGGCCACATGCGCATCAACCAGGGACGGAGACTCCCATTTAGCCCGATCAGCAGCAGGCAGAGGATAAAAAAGAAGTAATGCGCTTAGAAACCTGGAAGCGCCTATTAGGATGAGACCAAGCCTCCACCAAAAAGTCCTCAACCTGCACTGAAGGAAATTCTGAAACTGCCTTATTTTGATGCTTTAACACTAGAGCCTTCGACATAGGGGCCAGCTCCGCATTCCTTGATAAGGAAAACTGATTTAATTGCTTTAAATCAAGGAAACCACATCAACCTGAGGCTGCGATTCCTCCAGAATAGAAGAGGATTCAACATCAGAGGCTACCAATATGTTTTCCTCATGGTCTGAGCAAACAGAGTCTGAATCAATATCAGTCAGTGGTCTAAAGCTGTCCCTTTTAGAGGCCTATGCTTAGAAGTGTGGTCCCTGTCCAGCAACTGTTTGAAAGATTCTGATACCCGCGCTAAACCTTGATCTGACTGCGCAAATGACTGCATTCCAAAGAGACTTTATAGCAGAAGGCAGCCAAGAGGACGGCACCATATTGGGGGCCACACCAGAAGGAACACTCGCAGGGGCAGCGGACCCAGGGGCAGAAAATCAATCCACTACCTGTGAACATTACCTGGGATAGCGAGGAAATCCAGGCAGGTTCTTGACTAGCCGGTGCAGCTGAGGGAAAAAATTGCTGTGGGGTTGTAAAACAACGAACACAGAGACCATCAAGGTCCGAGACCTGTGAAGAAAATAGAGCAGCACAAGCCCTGCAATTACCCAGCACAGAAGCACCCACCTCCTTGGGAGCTTTACCCCTGGAAGACATAGAATAGAAATCCAAGGAGAACACCACACAGGAGGGATATATTCTCACCCTAGGAGGGAGAGAGCAAATGGCATAGGGACATCTAGAACTCTGCAAATCTAGAGTTCTGTACTACTGAAAAGATGCCATGCATCCTCACAAAAACCACGTCGTCTTAGCAATGCACAGAAGAGGTAGTGACAAAAACCAAACAGATGGAGGCCCTACAGCAATAGACTGGGGGATAGTCAGTGGTACACCAACCCGACAAAGATGACTAAACAACCGAGATCACAACAGTTGAACAAGAACGGGAGATGGCTTTCCCCCTATGGCCGACCCCCCATGGACTTGGCGTCGTTTTTAACGGTGTCCCATTCCATTATGTCCATGGTGGTCCAGTGGGTGAACAGAAAGAACCAGTCCCCACTGTGCCATCCCATCCGGTGACCTCCCCAACCGGAGGAGGATCACCGCTGTGTCGGCTCGGTACAATGCTGGGATCCTCTTACCTGCTGCCGCCTATAGCTCCAGCTGCGGGTGTGTCCCTGCTGTGTGCTCAGGGGACAGGCCTGTGTCACTGACCCAGCTGTCAGTGTACCAGCCGCCGGAGCAGGGGACAGATGGAGCAGTGGGCATGAGCAAAATTAAAAAATAAAATTAACTAAAAACTTAAACAGCGGCAGGAGCAAAAAACATGCCCATCTCCAGGGGGTGGGGTAAAGGGGAGGAGGAGCCTGTTCTATTGCATCAAATTTTAACCATTTGGTGCCCAGGCTTCTCCACCCCCACCTATACCCAAGGTCTCCAGTGTCTCTCATGGAAGAAAGAGAAATCTAATTTTCTCTGGTCATCCATTTGAGGGCACTGGATTACCATGGCCACATCCAGAAACAGATCCTAAGGAAGAATATGCCCAAAAACAAATGCTGGGTTCCTAATCATCAATGACCTGAAAACATCAAGAGCACCAAGAGACCTCCTTCTGGAGACTTAATCACATTGTCCTGACAGATGAAATTTGCAGACCACTTTCAGCTGAAGAGAGTGTTTGACTCCAAGAACATCCCAGTCGTTATTTTAAGTGAGAAAATGACTTACAAGGCAGAGCACTCCTAGCTGAGGAGATAGCTAAAAGGAAAGTAATCTTTCAGGTAAGAAACTCCAGTTGTAAGAAAGGATAGCACTGTGCAACAATCAGCACCTAGATGAGATCTGAAAGAGTTGTGGGGGAGGGGTTAGGGGGGGAATGTATGGTGGTTTAACATACATAACTGTAAGAATGTCTGCAGTGGTGTATCAGAGGAGTTATGGGTCTCTGGTGCAGTCAGAGATGTGCAAGGGTAAACATAACAGCAAAGCTCAGGCCTCTCTCCACATGCCATGTCAACTGTGATATTGCTGGTTTGGTGCCTGAGACTGCCTGGAGGAGGCGAGTAAGGGCCTTGCTAGAAACTGTGGGGAGTGTCAAGATCAGCACCGATTATACAGCATGGCACCCCAGAATAGGACAGGGAGAATTTTTACATTCACAAAACAGGCAGGGGATGCGCCCTGTTAACAGCCTAGCAGGAACACTAATCTTAAATGTGTGGCTAAAGTAAGACCCATACCAAGTCTCAGTGGCGTAACTAGGGCAGGGCCGCCGGGGCTCGTATTGTTTGCCAATACTGCAAGCACAGCGATTGCATTGTGAATACGCACGCACAGAGTGACAGGTAGTCAGCATTTGGGGGAGGTAACAGGCGTGAGGGTAGAAAAACACAGGCGTGTGACTGTTTAGCTACCTTTCATGGGCATGCATAAAGTAGGCACTACGATCTCTTTAGCAGCACGAGAGCTCACTGCGTGTCAGGTGAGCAGCTGAGTCTGCGGCTGGTCACACCTGTCGCAGATGTAGCGTAGCACCGATGTTTACGCTGTTGCAAGTTGTCGTACGGATATGAGAAGGCAGCAGTGGGCGTCCATATTCTCGGATGTTTTAGAAAGCATTAGCATATTTTAGCAACTGCGATCCCTGAGAATATGCAGTTGCATTGGAATTACTGTGTCTATGAATCAGGCCCAATGTCTTTAGTGATTGAACATCTTTTGGATGATTTCCTACACACTTGAGGAAAAAGTTATATACACTGGTGTTCATTAACAGAAAGCCTACCTTTTATGCTCTTCATGTTTGTGCCTTTAAGAGCCATGCTGGCTTCAAGCATTTTCGAAAACTGCACAAATGCAAATCCTCGCATCTTTCCATCTGTGGGATAGGACAAATTCAGTATTGGTAACTACTGCAACACACAATGCATTCCTATGCATGTTACAAAAAAGAAAAATATTTATACATTTTTGTTCAATTAAACACAAGGAATAAATACAAAAATGTATAGCACTGAAATGTACTAAACACATGATTAGTACAAAGTTTGTGGGTATTTACCTTATTTTTTCAATTCATAGAAAAATAAGAGCAGAATACAATGTGCACTATGAGGCACTGTGACAAAATGGTCACAGACTTATAGAAAATGATTAGGCTGCCATAAAACATGTGATAGATTTGTATTCATCTGGCAACAGAACTTAAGCAGTATCGCTAACCACCCAATGGCCGTTTAATGACTGTATTGAACCTTTAAAACACAGGATCAATTACCTCAGAAGTCAGATAATAATGGACTATTGGCTCTAGGACTGCTATTATTCCGTTTATTTTTTTATGTGTCATTTGTATCCATTTCACAGTATTTATATATTCTTTATAGGTTTTAAATGCAACTTTTTCTGGTATCAGTGAAAATTTGATCTGAACTTGTACATAATTCCGTCAATTCTATCTCCTATTAACCCGATGTTTTAAAAAACTTATGAAACTCTGTCCTTGTACCTTGCTTACTTATGTGATCAAAATACATAACCTAGGTTTATTGCATCAACCGTGTATGTTCTTAGCCCTTCACTTTCTACTTTTAAATTTTATTTTTACCTTAGCATAAGTAAACACTTACTTGTACATACTCTCCCCTCATCATTTTCTACACAACATTTTCACAAACACACCAACTATAAAAGCATGTACTGAAGAGTAAACTATTAATACAAGTGAAAAATGAGGCAAAGAATAATGGGGTTCTACTATGACAGATCTTAACTATCCAGGTATAGAATTGGGATACCAATTCTAGTAGTTCTGGTATAAGGAAGCATAATAATAAAAAAGGCAACTTCCTTTAACTGATAATGGAAGAACAAGTTAGTGAGGACAGGGTGAATAGGATGCTTGTAGACATTTTGCAGTCAAAACAAAAAACTAGAGCACAAACAAAAGTATAAATCGATACATTAAAAACAAAAAAAAGGGACTATGGAGAAATTGCTCTATAATAGAGAAGTCAGAATTGGGTCATTCCATTGTAATGGATGTAACATTTTGAGTGTTACAAGTTAGTATGGTTCTTACTATCTTTTAGTTATTTTAATACTAGCCAGGATACCTAGCGCTGCCCGGAAGACTGGACCCTAAAGTACACCTGTAGCCTTTATTTGTTTACATTGTCCTAGACTATAACCCCATTCCATTGATCCTGAAAAGGATCACACACTGTTTGCTAACATGCATGCAATCAGTGGCATAACTACCGTGGGTGCGGCTGCTATGGTGCCCGAGCTGCCTCTGTGGCCCGCTGCTCCCCCTGCACCCAGTAACGCACACAAGGTGAGCCGGTCCAGTCAGGGCCGTCAAGGGGGGCCCGGCTGTCAGTGATGTTGATTTGGTGCCGACCCGCCAGCTGGCGATCTGGCAGGCAGTCATGGAGAGACAGCGCCGTCAATCACGAGGCAATCAGAGCTCGCGGGCCAACAGCCAATCAGCAGTGGTAGCACTTGATTGGCTGCCAATCAGCAAGCTCCAATTGACTTGCGACCTGCGCCAGATTCAAATTGCGCCGGCGCCATCTGTTCATGTCTGCCTGTCGGCTGTAATTAGCAGGCGGCCCAGCTCCAAATCCACACTTGCTGGCTGCTGATGGCATGCAAGGGGAGACGAGAGGCTATTGAAGGTACACAGGAAGGCGAGTTGCTGGGGAAGGGGGACATAATATGTAAGGGACACTACTATTGTGTGGAATAATATGTTATATGAGGCACTACTACTATGTGGCATAATCTGTAAAGGGCATTACTGTGTAGTGTAAGGGGCATTACAGTGTGGCATAACCTGAATGGGCTCTGTGTGGGGGCAAATGTATGTGGTTGTTTTCCCTCTGGGGTGTGGGGGAGGCCCTATTAAGATCTTACTGTGTGGCTCACAAAGTTGTAGTTACGCCCTTGCATGTAAACACAGTGGCTCTGGACTTAATATGAACTTGCACAAGTCATCAAGTTTGCTCAGACTGCGGTAAAAAGGATACTTTTGTAGCTTTCACACAGGTTTTGGGCAGACTGCCAATTTCCACTGGAGCCAGCCCGGAACCTGTGTAATTTAAGTTTGTCCCCATTTTTAGGGATTGTGTGACAGTGTGTGGCTCTGACAAAGTTCAAACCTAGACAAAAACCTAATCCTGTTCAAACTACACCACCATGCCAAATTTGGTGGAGCTAGGTCCAAAATTCTGGCCGTGCATAAAAGGACAAAGTCGGACAGACAGGCTTTCTCGCTTATTATATAGATAGGGGCTACAGATGAAAAAAAAGTAATTCCAAGTTAAAGTTAAGACTGATGAAATGTTTGAAATGGCCTTACTATTCAAAAAAAAAAAAAAAAAAAAAAATAGAGCTGTCACTGACAACAAAAATATGCACCGAAACTTTTTGCAAATGATTTCACATGAGTGTAAGTTTACAAAAGCATCTGATACTGTCCCACATAAAAATATTCACACATATAAATAGGTAGTAAACTGGTTTGAGCACAGATTGCATGCCCACAATAAAATAAATTATATTTCCATTTATTAGCCACAAGGTCCCTTGTGGTACGAATAGGTGTGGCTGTATGCCACCCTTATGGTACCTCCGAAGTCAAATTGGACTGCAAAGGGGCGAGTTGCTTTTGCAATGATATATGAACACCAGTAACGGCAAAGCAAGTCCCCCCTTCGCGGCAAATAGGATTGACCCATATGATTTAATAGGAGAAAAATAGTTTCATTGCTGTGTGCACTTTAGTACGTAATAAAATATGGGTTCTAAGATCATACATATAGAAAGACGGCAAACCTGGCTTTTTGGGAACGTTAACCTCCAGCACAGTTCCAAAAGTAGAAAAATGTTTCTTGAGATCTTCATCAGAACACTACAGTAAGAAATAATGCATGACAATTAATAGAACTGCTTTTAACAGACAAAAGGAAAAAAATAAATAAAATGAATAGCATACTGTACGTCAGCAAAAATATGGAAAACTATACTACAGGTCAAAATCAAAAAAGGCACAATGGTGTATGTATGATTTATGTTTTATCGGATATAAAAACAAAAAAAAACAAAAAAAAAAAACACAGGATTTTGGTACTTTCTGATAAACCCTTTTCTCAGATTCCACAGGGGACACTGGAGCTCAAGACAGTGGGGTATAGATGGCGGTAGAGTAGAGCCTGGCACTTTCAATAATTTAGAAGTGTGACTGGCTCCTTCCCCTCTATGCCCCATCAGCCCCAGTTTAAGAACTGAGCCCGAGAAGAGACGGAAGACAAAGGGAAAATGAGGAGAAGGAGAAGTCCACAGACAAAACCAAGAGGAATCCACTGCAGGGAACACATACTGTCACACCACCACATAAGGAACCAAACAAAACGGCAGTATCGCAGCGCTGGGCGGGCATCTAGTGTCTCCTGTGGAATCGGAGAAAGGAATTTATCGGTAAGTACCAAAATCCTGTTTTCGCCTTCATCTACTAGGGGACACTGGAGCTCAAGACAGTGGGGATGTCCCAAACCTAGACCTCCCGGGTGGGAAGTGCTGAGAACTAGCCGACCCCATGGCCAAAGCAAAACAGGGACCGCCAAGAACCGTAGGCCCAATTGAAAAGCAAGAACTGAGGATCAAGCGTCGGAGAGCACAGGAGACAATCAGAACTCCTCGCTGAACAGCCAGAGTGAATTCCACAACGTAAACTTAAGTCGAATGGAATAGGAAAATGGCGACCCTAGTGGACAATGGCAGGCGAGAATAGTCAGAACACCATAACCTCAGCTGAAAACCGACCAACCCGGACCTGTTGGCAGCAGAGAGGCCCCAACAAGAAGCCAAAGGAGAAGGGCGGAACACGAGAACAAGACTCAAGAAAACCGTACCACAGTGTAAACCGGGAATATGCAACAGTCGCAGACAGTAGAACCCCAGCCCTGCTGGGCATAACAATTGTATAAATATATGTATAATTATACAGATATACAGAGATAAAGAGCTAATCCCATCCACAAACTTCTCTAAGAAAGAGTACACAGGAAGGCCCAAGCCAAGTACTGAACAGTCAACCAGAACCATATTGGAGGTCCAACTAAGTAGGGGGTTTATAACCAGCGGAAGGGTTAGATCGTAGAAGTCTCAGACGATTGAAGATCCCACTGGGCCTGATATAGAGATGGCATCGAAAAGATTGAGACTACAACTCCATGCCAAGGGTCAGACAGCAGTAAAATCCCTTCTGGAACAGAGGGATAAAACAGCAACTGGAACCCTTCAGCGAACCCAGGTGAAGACCAGCGTCCACTTCGTCTGGAAAAATCAACCGATCTCCAACAGTAGCGGAAAAGAAAACTACAGCAGAAAATCTCAAGAACAGACAACTGACCACATGATGGAAACGTGTAGTCAGTACTAGCACCTGGCCCGAACATAGTATGAAAACAACCAGGATACTCTAGCACAGGGGTTCCCAACCACAGTCTTCAAGGCACACTAACAGTCCAGGTTTTAAGGATAGCCATAGTTGAGCACAGGTGACTTAATTAGTACCTTAGTTATTTTGATTTAACCATCTGTGCTTAAGTATAGATATCACTAAAACCAGGACTGTTAGTGTGCCTTGACGACCGAGGTTGGGAATCACTGCTCTAGCAGTTAAGAATCACGACTGCAACAGTAACCCCAGGAGAGCAATCTACTCATATAGGGAAGCATTCGATACAGCGAGGAAAGAGCAATAAGACCATGAAGTCACCTGTCAGTGTAAGGAAATCATGAATAGATACTGAACAGTAAAACAAACAAGGCCTCATATGTGGAACATTGCTGTCATAGGTACTGAACCTGTGACTGTCACACTTCAATGCAAACATGTGCACTAGCCCAGAGATGCACCTCAGTCCAGAATACAGCATAATCCCATCAGATTCTAGTATACTAGTGTCTCTCAATGCTGGAACAATGAACACATACGCTAGGAAAGCTCCAAGATGGAAGCTAACCAACGTGAACAGGTACCCTAAAAGGGCGGATGGCTGCTAGGACAGCAACTAAGGTGAGGAAAGGTGAAGAACGCTGTATAATGTCAGAGTGCATTATCACCAGTTTCCGAGGCATTAGAAGGGTAATCTCGCTTACCTGTGAGCGACCAGAAGCCCTCTGGACGCTACGTAAAATAACCCTTTCCCACTCACTGCAACTTGCCTCGTCAGGTATAAAGAGTAGCATTGGTGTTCTAAGCTCTACAGCTCGGACTTCAGCCTGGAGATGTTGCAGTAGAAAATACTGTAGAAACTAGCAGAATAGTTAGGGGAGACATGTAGGCCAAACAACAGGACCGCATGCTATGACATTACCTAAGAGTGTTCCATTAGAAATGTGTATCCATATGGAGAATGTACAGACATCCCAAAAGCCAAACAAAGAAAAACTGTTTGCTAGTGTAGATATCAATACAGTAACACTTACAATGGTGAAATGTGTATTAGCCAAGAGGCAGAATCACGTAAGATATTAACTAAGACTCTGTACCGGTCAAGATACACATATCAATATAACATATATGACAATGGATGCCCATCAGTGACATTTGACATTTATAGTGATCATAAAGAAAGGGATAAAGAAAAACAAACAATAAAATTGAACCGTCAGGTCAATTTTGCCATATGCCAAAGCAATATAAAACAACCCAGGCCTGACCCTGCCTAATCTCTTGGCAGGTGGCCCACAGGCCCTCAGACATAGTAGCTGTAACTGCAGTCTGCTGTAACTGAACCCAACTAAGGACTCTACATTGGGACCACTGCTTAAGAGACTTATCCTGAGGTAGCTTCGTTCAGTGCATCAAGTCAATATTATTTATCCCAACAAAGAATGGATATACCTGTAGTCATAACACCAGTTAGGGTTTTAAATAGGTTTTCCCAATTATTATGAAATATTCATAAGACGAATGGGAATATATATTTATGTACACACACACACACACACATACATACATACATACACCATACCAAGTTGCATCAGAAGTCAATTAGTTCAAAAGGAAGAGGTGGTACAGATCAACCTGCTTATATAGTACTATTCTTAGTGACTCATAAGCACCAGCGCTGTAGGAGGAAACCCACAGAAGCACAGGGAGAACATAAAAACTCCACACAGTTAGGGCCGAAGTGGAAACCGAACCCACAACCTCAGTGCTGTGAGGCAGTAATGCTAAGCATTATGCCGCCTGTGCTGCCTGCCAAGTTAAATATAAAATAAAAATAGCGCTCCACCGCCTCCCAAAAGGGGGCACCATAGAGTGCATCAGTCCTGGAAGTACTGCAATAAAAAGACAATGTGTGGTATGGACAGAGCAAGCTCTTCGTCCATCTCCATGTTCTAAAATTCCTTTAAATATATGGCCCCCAGATAGGGGGCGTATCAGATATTAAACTGATAAGAATATTATATGGAACACTTCATGAATTTGCATGTCATACTTGCGAAGGGGCCATGCTAATCTTACCTGTATCACCGAGAAGCGATTAACTGACGGGGACAGAACTACAATATAGTTCAAGGTCGCGAGGCGATAGCCCCATACTTAAGTACCCCCTTTAGAACAACCTAAGCGGACCCTAGACACCTAGTGCCCCAGGAGCACCTATGCAAGTACATATCTCTCATACATGTGTGGACAGCCAGAAAAGGCCACAGGACATGTAAAGGGTCATGAACTTGAAGTAGAGTTTTTGCAATGTCTGATGGAATTAGGACTTTCACAATGTAAGCTGCAGAATATGACTCTAGTTTATAGAGCCACCTAATCTATTGTACACTGGACAATTAAGCCAAGCTTACAAAGACAGTGTACATGTTGCTGAAGCGAGCACACAAGATAAAACCCATACATAGCCTAAAGCTCCTGGCAGCTTCTCATCAAAGTACTGACCAGCTACAAGAGCAGACGAAAAACGGTCTCTTTGTGGTGTGTCCATAAACTGACTGGCTATCAGAGTTTGTGGCACTATAGGTATAACATACACTAATATATATATATATATATATATATATATATATATATATATATATATATATATATATATATATATATATAATTAGTGGCAACTTGGGGTTATTAGCTTGGCAGATTGGTGTTCGTGGTGCAATGATTAGGTGCAGAATTAGAATCCACACCTTGCATTCCAGTAAAACAATTAAAAATGGTGCTTTTACTTCCAGCATGTGAAATCAGGAAACAGAAATAAAATAAACAACCTAGCCCTTTCTTAGGGCACTAGCTCACTTCTTGAGCCCTCTCTATAGAAGCAGCTAATCTGCATGAAAGTCTCTCACAATCTCTGAGATTCGTGGTCCTTCCTGCCACATGCAGGACTGGACACTGGCCTCCTGGCCTGGTATAGCTTTTGTGATGTTCTGGTTTTGTTGTGGGCCCGGGGTGGTGATAGGAGCAGACACAGAAGCACATTTAAAACAAAACGTGGAACTTTTAATAAGTGGTTTGGCAGACATGAACAATGGGAGAAAATAAGTCCAGGGATGGCACTAAAGTGCAAATGGGAACTGAGGTGAATGCAATTAGTAGGAGTCCAGGTAGTGGCAGATAGGAGCAGTCCAGTATACGGACCTTGTGAGGGTGGTGAAAAAAAAAAAAAAGAGACTTGTCCAGTAGTCTCAGGTTCTGGTTAATAGGAAAATGTCCTGTTAATGACAGGCAGGGGAAATCAGGTGTAGTGGTTGAAATGAAGAATGCAGGCTGAGGGAAAATCATCCAGCAGAGTGTCAGTGGAGGCAAGGTGCAGGGTGAACAGCAGACTCAGGTTCTCATGTAAGGGGAAGGTAATGGAGGATGCAGGGTAGTCCGGCGGGGTTGGAGAAGACAAGCAGGCAGGTAGCGTTTCACAGGAACAGATGGTGAGCACAGGGAACTCTCTCTCAGATATGCTGAGAAACACGTTGCACTGGCAATGAAGTGAGGCTCTGAACCTCCCTAAATATCAAGTGCTGTGCCGTGACTGGCCAGAGAGAGCATGTTACAAACCAGGATTGGGCGATTAGGTCACATGACCGGAGGCAAGATGGCGGCGCCCATGCCGGAACGGAAGCACCACCAGGATTCACCAGCCCAAAGTGACAACATGCCCGCACAGAACCACGCACAGCCAACGCCCCTCTCCAAACACCAGCGCCACCGCCAGACACCCCCCCATAGTGACCTCACAGGTAATACCAGTCGACCACCATGCCGAGAAACTCTGGTCGTGACAGCTTTCTCAGCTTGTTGGTTGCCGCCTCTCACAAGGACAGTGTCAGAGGTATATGGATCTGCCTGCCTCCTTGCAGGTATGATTCTGACCACCTGGTCTGCCTCACTCATACTGCAGCCCCACCTGGACTGTCTGACTGTGTCCACCAGCAGCCTCACCTGGGCTCTGGTCATACGGCACCCATTATACATCTTCCCACAATACTTTTCTACTCTGTGTGGGCAGATCTGTCCTGCCCCCAGGGCCGGCCGGCCCATTACGCCAGGTACGCAGTCGCATACGGCGCTAAGTTATAAGGGCGGCAGAGTCCCGCCACTGTCCCCCAAAGATGCCGGAAATTAATTACAATGAGTCAAACGGACTCCTTTTATGCCGCTGCGCGGCTAGTCACAGCCGCTGCCTGAATGGCTGTGACCGGCTGCGCAGCGGCATAAAAGGAGTCAGTGTGACTCATTGTAATTCACAGTGGCCCACAAGTTAATTAATGACAGGCCGGGGACGGCCGGAGGGAGAGGAGTGCCACTCTCTTCTCCTCCCCTCCAGAGTGACTCAGCTTATAGGAGTCTTTGCCCGGCTGGAGGGGAAGGAGGGGCCTCGCTCTCCCCTCTGCTTAGCTCCTCCCCTCCATCCCCAGCTTCCTCTTCTCTCTGTGCTACTGCTTGGACGCCGGAGATCTGACGTCACGATCTCCGTCCCCGGCGTTTAGTGAGTACTCCAGGGCTAGGAAGGGGAAGAGCTATCCACGCGCTGCAGTTCTGGCCCCAGGTAAGTCAATTTAATTACTTTCTATTTGTCATGCAATGGCTGTCACCCTGTCCCCTAATGCTGTCACCCTCTCCCTGTCACCTAGTGCGGGCACTACAAGGGGGGGCTACTAGTCGGGGCACTACAAGGGGGGGCTACTAGTCGGGGCACTACAAGGGGGGGCTACTACTCGGGGCACTACAAGGGGGGGCTACTACTCGGGGCACTACAAGGGGGGGGCTACTACTCGGGGCACTGCATAGGGGGGGGCTACTACTCGGGGCACTGCATAGGGGGGGGCTACTACTCGGGGCACTGCATAGGGGGGGGCTACTACTCGGGGCACTGCATAGGGGGGGGCTACTACTCGGGGCACTGCATAGGGGGGGAACCTCCACTGGGGGCACAACAATGGGGGGATTACTACAAGAAGGGACTACTACAAGAGGGGGGACTACTACTAGGGCCACTACAAGGGGGGGGACCAGTGCTGGGGGCTCTATATAGAGGGCAATACTGGGGGTACTGCATAGGGGGGGGGGGGGCGGGGGAACTACAACTGGGGCCACTGTTTAAAGGGCACTGCATAAGGGGTACCACTATTTGGGGGGGGGGGGACTACTACTGGGGGCACTATATAAGGGGCACTGCATAGGGGGGACCACTACCGGGGGCAATGTAAAAGGGGCACTGCATAGGGGGGCGCCGAAAAATATACTCGCTTACCAAAAAATTGGGGCTAGGGCCGGCCCTGCCTGCCCCACACAGAATCTGCTACTCACCAGTGCCACCTCTGGTGATACTGCCACAATATCTATATAGGAGAAGTACTGTATTCTCTATT
The DNA here is from genome assembly GCA_031769625.1 of Taudactylus pleione. Classification (NCBI taxonomy): domain Eukaryota; kingdom Metazoa; phylum Chordata; class Amphibia; order Anura; family Myobatrachidae; genus Taudactylus; species Taudactylus pleione. Next base: position 938,709 of record JAUIMM010000085.1, read on the forward strand.
GGCCCTGAGGCTATAGTAGCTAGTCTAGTCTAATAGATAGTCTAATGCCCGTAGCAACAGATGCTATCCTTACTAAGGGGATGCGTCTACTGCAGCACTAGAAAATGGTGGGCTGTAGGAGGCTCGTCCAGGATATCAGGCGATTAGGGAGTTAAGCATCAGTGAAAATACAGCATGTGAGGCGCATTGTACAACACGCTGATTACATGTAACTTCACGAAATAGCCTGCCTTGTACTGACAGAGCCCCTCTAGCATATTAAGAGGGAGACCTGTCCAGTGGGTAATATATATTCACTCTGTGCTACTGGTAAGGTGTATTCTTACTAGAATTAGTGGCTGAAGATACACCACTGTATAGCCATGGCAAGGAGGTGCACAATGGGGAGTACCCATCACCCCAGTTTACGTTAACAGGCATACCGCTTAGAGACGGCATATTGATGAAGGCTTTGCCCCTTATTGTTATCAAACTGAGGGGGGAGCCTGACAGGGGACATGTATAGCACTACAAAAATGGTTGACCTTGTCCATTCAGTACAGCTGGGGAGTATTTCAATTTTAGAAAATGCTGCTGGGGAGTTTTTAGAATATATATATATATTTATTTATTTATTTTTTAAACATCCATACACACTAGATGCTCCTGAGTCTTTACTCAAGGTGGATGTGAAGTATATTGCTAATTTTATATAAGCCCCAGTATTGCAATATGCAGTGCATAAGAAGAGCCTTCCAATTTTAGTATATGTGCTGCCGAAGCGAGCACTAGACTAGAACTTAGTCAATATACACACCCAAACTGCCCTCTTATGAGAGCTACATGCTGAGAGCAGACTGTGTTCTTTAAAAATACTTTAAAGCATAGCAGGCCTGCCGCAGGGTAGCAGACTCTGCAGAAAGACACGACCCATGAAAACCGGCTTAGTAATGGCAGCCATATGTGCACGCTCCAGCCGTAAGGCTGGCCTCTGCCCACTTACTAGTAAAAAGCAGGCTGGGCGAATATGTAGTGTTGACCTCCGTCCGGATTCCGAGCAGGATACTGGAGTCACCGGCATAAGCCCCGCCAGCACAAACATTTTATGAGGCTGGGCCCTTGTTCTCAACAGGGAAGCCTACACCACGCTGCTTTCAGCAGAAGCAATGAGGAGGCGGCGCATAGTTCTCTGGGAGAGACTTAACCAGCGCCGGAATCTCGTTGCAAAAGTCTCTCCCTTTGAAAAAGCTCTCAGTAGGAGCGTGAAGGTGCCCCGTGAATGCCAGCACAGGTGCTTCTGACATCCAAGCCCCAACGTGGCAATCTAACAGCCGCGCTGTTACAAACGGCTGTAATTAGCAGGGATGACCCGTCTGTTTATGCTCGCGTCCACCTGTGTATGCACCTTATCTAAGTGACAAAGCGGCAGGACCGCTGTCACTTGCCCAGCTAAAGGAACACCGCTCCTGCTAAGCAGGGAAGGGGTGTGTTCGTACTGAGCTGCTGCAGCCAGGGTGCTGGGCAGGGAGGGGGGTGCGTGGGACCCGGGCACAAGCCGGTTTCAGCTGTAGTGGGCCCCGCTGAGTCAGTGGACTAGGAAGGGGGTACCGGACTAAAGCTGCAGTAGCCGTGGCGGTATCCTCCCTGGTGGCTCCCACGGTGCAGGCAGACTGCCACATCCAGCATTACATGCTTAATGTATTAAAATGATTATTAAAATAAATTAAACTAAAAGAACAGGGCTGGAGACAGCCCTATGTGCACCGACTCTCTCAGGCACATTCTAAAAACTGAGGAAGATAGAGGGGGGAGGAGCCAGTCACACTTCTAAATTATTTAAAGTGCCAGGCTCTACTCTACCACCATCTATACGCCACTGTCTTGAGCTCCAGTGTCCCCGAGAGGATGAAGGAGAAAAGATCAGTGATCTGACTAAAACCTTTCTAAACCGTGCCTTCCAATGTCATTACTTTGTTTGATAGGAATAATGCATCGCTTAATGTAAATTGCAGAGATAAGACTTACATTAAACCTCTGTGTATAAAGAGCTCAGCCTACAGATCCATGCATTTATATGGTCACAGAATGTGCCAGAAATGTCTAAAACCCATGCCATTTACAGTAGGGCAAACATTGACATATATTATTTATTCCAAACTGACATTTGTGTATAGGAGTTTGGTATACTTTAACAGATATATGGAAGTAAAATCAAAATAGTAATGGTTATAACATGCATAGGTATATACTCTTGTTAATAACAAAGTATACAAAAGACCCCAAATGAGTGCAACAGTTGAGGATGTATGATATTGTATTTAGTATTATGCAAAACACTTTACTCTGTCTTATCACACATTTATCCCAAAAAAATTCATTTGTAAACTCAGTCTGGAAATATTTCAGGAAATATTAGCATTGTGTTGCAAACATAAGGTGATGCAAGTAATAAGTGAGGAAAATACTACCAGCTACATGTCTTAATTCCTACACAGTGCAACATGCACTGGCCACACAAACAGCATTCAGATTTGTGGCTTAGAAATCACAGTGAAAACATTGAGGACATTAAATTAGTAGCTGGATATATTTAATATTTGTTTGGAAATTTCCAGAAAAGAAGCTAATCTTCTAATGCTCTCTGGGGGAGGTTTAATTTGTGGTGAGGCTCCGTTGAAATCATATGCATTAATACAACATGGGTTACCCAGCAGGATTTCAAACTGTAGTAACCTGCTATGTGCACAGCCACAACAAAAATGAAGCGTGTGGTTCTGTTGGGATCTTGCCCTTAACTGAATCTCACCCTCTGTCTTTGATGATAGCGAGTGTCTGGTTTTTAAAGTGGTTTCTTTGCAACATCAAAGAGCATAAACTACCACGTTCCACACTTTGAAACTTTTTCTAAATTGCATTTAGGTGCACACTTTTAAATGTGTATAAATGTATTGTGAAACTTTTAACCAATCATAAATAAGCTACAGTAAACTAAATAGGGGGTCTATTTATAAAGCACTTAAACGTTCTGTTTAGCTGAAAACAGGGCTTTTCACTGCTTTCAGCTATTCATAGAGGGGGTTACCGGTGAGAAGAGTATTCCTTCTCCAGCGGCACCCCCTGCTTCGTATATGAATCGCATCACCATACAACTGACGAGTGCAAATCATAAAGGAACGGAAAGCTCTCGGACACCAGCGCATGCGCAGAGAGAATAGAGGCATATTGTGCTCCAGATATGTCTGTATCCTTACTGACAGGCAAGTATAGATGAATGGCCACTAAATATCACATAGATATGATGCAATATATAGTGATATTTTTCAGTAGCCACTTTATGTTCTACATCAGGGGTTCCCAACCACGGTCCTCAAGGCACACTAACAGTCCAGGTTTTAGGGATAGCCATACTTGAACACAAGTGACTTAGGGGGTCATTCAGACCCACTCGCGAGCGGCAGTATGCTCGCAATTTATTCGATGTTCCCCACTGCGCATGACGGAGGGAGCTCCGTCGTGCGCATGCGCGAGACCCGGGGAGCGACGGGCTTCCCATCGCTCCGGGTCTCGCACCAAAGGGGGCGTGCTGTCGATGTTGCTTGACAGCACGCTCCCTTTGGTGGGCGTGCCTGCCAGACGGAGGCGTTCCCATGGGAACGCCTACCGTCTGAAGCCGGCCCAACTGACATCACTTCGCAAGTCCGATGGTCGCGATGGACCATCTTTTTGGCCGCTCGCATATGCTGTGGGTGGTCCCCACAGCTATGCGAGCAGCCAGGAGGCAGCTCCATTTTCATGGAGGAGGGCCCTGATTCAGAGCGAGCGCTCTGGTCAGAGCGTCCGGCTCTGAATCAGGCCCTTAATTAGTACCTCAGTTATTTTGATTTAACCATCTGTGTACAATCATGGATATCACTAAAACCAGGACCGTTAGTGTGCCTTGTGGACCCCATAAAAGGTTTGCTGAATTACATCTTTGCGATACTACACCTTAAAACTCAAATTCCGGATGATCAGCCTGGCTTTTCTTTGTTGGCCTTTGACATTTTTAGGCTTATTTTCATTTGTGGTTTCTGAAAAAGATATATATTTTTTTGTTGTTTACATATAAGCTGTCAAGAGCAACATTGTTTTTACATTTTGTAATTCTTCACTGTGCTGTAATAAATATTACAGGTGTTTCTAAATTTAACACCCATCTCAAAATAGAAATTCTTTTTGCATTATTTCTGTACAATATTTAATCATACCTTTATTTTTGGGTTTTTTCTCTTTTTCACGCTGCTTCTTCTTGGCCACCAAAACATCAATCTTGTTTCCATCATACTCTTTGATCTCCTTCATTGCTCTCTGTGCGTCCTCCAGCATGGAGAAAGTGACATAGCCGAAACCGCGACATTTTTCTGAGCCTAAAGAAAACAGAAGAAATCAGTGTAACATGGCAGAAGCTGGCTAGTAGCTACGGTACGATGGGTGCGCTGCTAAGCTGGCTTTGTTTTTATTTAACGAATTGGATACAAGTGTATAACTTGTTAGTATTGTGTGACGTCCCAAACATTAACAGAAATAGGTAGAAAACAATCCTGCACAAGGGTACAGCAACATGTAGGTAGCCGGGCTGGTTACCTCTCTGCCGGACCACGAAGCTCTGTCTGAGGGGGCCGCTCTCACTGAAGATCTGCTCCAGCCGCTCATTGCTGGCGTTCTCCGGGAGGCCCCGGATGAATAAAGTCAGACCTGACATATCGCTGGCGTACGGAGATAATAACTATCCACTTCTAGCTATAACACGCTTCTCTAAGGGCGCCGCCATCTTGCCCATCCCGGAAGTCCCCCGGCCAGATCTAATTCCGGGGTTGAACGAGGGCGGACCGACCCCATTCATCTAGTTATTATTCTACAAATATAAAGAGAGCTGCAGATGAGCATACAGAGGATGTGCTAGTAGGGGGTGTCTGTAAAGGGGAATTATGGCCCCCATACACTTTGCGACCGATTGCTGGATCCTGTGATGGGATCGGAAGCACCAATCCGCCGGTCGGAAATGCTGACTGGCGGCCATCGATGTTCCGCGATCCGTCGGAAGATCGGTGAAATTCTTTATTTTAAATTTAACTGATTTGCAAATCACGATCATATTTTGATCGTGATCATCAAATCAGTGAAATTATAAAGGCCCCCATACATACATGGTGTCCCATATCGCAATCCTGCGATTGGATCGGAAACGCCGTTCCGCCGGTTGGAAACGTCGACCAGCGGCCATAGATGTTCCGCGTTCCGTCGCAGGATCTGTGAAATTCTACATGTTAAATTTCACCGATGTGCCAAGCACAATAATTTTTTTATCGTGATCAGCATATCTGTGAAATCCAAAAGCGATCCGTAGCTGATGTATGGGGGCCTCAACATGTTGGATTTCACCGATACTGCAACCCGGCATCTCATGATCACAGGAGCACAACAATCCGTCGCTAGTGTATGGGCCCCTTAAGTCGGAAATCAATGGTCAATTTGTGGCCCAGAATCGATGTCCCGGGTTTATATATGGACCCATTAAGTCGGAAATCAATGGTCAATTTGTGGCCCAGAATCGATCTCCTGGGTTTATATTTGGGCCCATTAAGTCGGAAATCAATGGTTAATTTGTCGCCCAGAATCGATCTCCCGACTCATATATAAATGCAGGATCACCATATATGTATTTAGGGCCTGCTTTAGAAATTGACGCAATGATGATTGTGACGCAGATCGAGCAATTGTTTCCCATTGCACATGCTTATAAGCTGCACTGCACGTGCTGCAATTGTTTTGCAATTCCGCACGCATAGAGGATCCATTCACAAAGTGAGTGACGTAGCATTGGGGGAGATAACGGAGGGTGGGTGGTTAATAAAACGCAGGCACGTCTGACTGTTTAAACCCTGTTGCATGGGCATGCATAAATTAGCCCTTCTGGCCTTCTACGCAGCATGAGAGCTCTCTGCGTGGCAGGAGAGATGCCAAGTCTGCGGCAGGTCAGACCTTCCGCAAGGGCAAGATGGCTGCTCGATCTGCATCGATGTTACAGATATTTACGCAGGTAAGCGACATAATAGGCATATGAGTAGGCAGTGGTGGGCATCCTTATGCTTGGGTAAGCTTTGGAACTATTAGCATATTTTCGCAGCTGCGTTCCTTGCAAAATCACAGCTGTGATCGAAGTAGCGCCCATCTCTGAATCAGGCCCTTTGTACAGAAGATAATCCCTAAAAAAAAAGGGAAAAATAATATTGATCTTTCACGCTATCAATATTTTTTTGCAGTTGGCGCAGCCATTAAAATCGCTCATGCACAGTACAAAAAAAAAGCTGTTGCATGCACAGTGGTGCGAGGTATGTTGTAGAACAGGTTTTTTGGATTGCTTCTATCAATACTTCGTGCCTTGAGAATCCAAAATAACGATATATTGGGAGATCACACACAGAGATAGATGCCCATCCCAAGTCTGGTAGTGACAGGTTCCCCTTCTTATAATGTCTCTGCTGCTGACACCTCTGGAGCCACGTCATCATTTGGCAGCCGCTGTGCAGCTGGAAGCACAGAGTGACATGAAAGTTAAGCTGGGTACACACTGGAGCAATGTGTACCCGGACGATATGGCTGCCGATATATCGTATACGCGGTACACATCAGAACAATGTAATAAAGGACGGAACAATCCCTCGTTGAGATTAGCAGATGATACTATATATCACGTGAGATCATTTTGATACATTTATATCAATTTAGTGATACATGTGAGAAGATTTCATACATCTGTTAGGCACTTAGCCTGACAGGGTTAGGCACTTATTATAAAATATTATAATAATAATAGCAGGATGTGACTTAGTGGTACACATGCTGTCTGCATATAGATACAACAGCCAGGAAGCATATTACAGTACACAAACAAATGTTTACACAATAGCGGCAACCCCTCTTGCAACAATTATACAATGGACATTAAATACATATATGCATACATACATGGTTAATAACATACAGTATAAGCAATGTTAAACACAGTTTGAACGAGATGGGGTGTCACACCCCCATTGCCTCAAAATAATGTAAAATACAATTCATTTATTTAAATAATGAACCAATTTATTCAGAAAAAAATTTCTAGAGACATACAGTCACATATCAAAGAAAATATAGTTTGACATAGCTGGTATAAATCACATATAATAAAAACACTTCTGCAGGGTTCAAAACATGTACAGTCAGATTGTACTCCTAGATCCAAAATCTGAAGATGTTATAGCCTTTATACATTCATTAAAGGCATTCATTAGTAGGCATCAATGATCCGTTAGCAGGACACACCATTCAAAAGTGCAAACAGAAACAATTTGTCCAGTTAATGAAGATATTTTGCCTTTATCCAAACTGGGAAACAATCCAAAGGGCTTTATATAATCCTGAAGAAATAAGAGAGAATTTAATCTCTATAAGCGTTAATCGTTTCCGTCTATGGGAGCAAAAATTTCACAGGAAGAATTATAGGCTATTGGTGAGTAAAAGTATCACCATACACTATAATGTTATAAGATCAATTATGAACCCTAGATATTGCTTATATTTTTAATGTATTGAACTGAAGTTCAGCAGTGGTCTTAATGCTGAGATGAACAAAATAATGCGTATCTCAGTCCATACAGTCTGTTGAACCATAGACATCTCAAGATGTGTGTACGGCTTTGTATCAGCAGCATATGCACCTGAATTACTCCATGCATATGTGACTTATGTAGGGTACACACGGTCAGATTTTCTGGAAGATATGAACGATAACGATGGTAAAAATCATTATATCGTTCATATCGTTGGCATGCATCGATGAACGATGCACGTGCCCGCATGTCAGATAACGATATCTGACATCGACTGTGTTTGCAGTCAGATTTGAACGATATCATTCATTTAAATACTGTCAGAAATCGTTCATCGTTCATGAAATCGTTAATATTGTTCATCGTTATCGATGATCTAGCAAATCTGACCGTGTGTATGCACCAATACACTTACGTCCATGTTTTTAACAAATTGTTTTGTTTGCAAAATATGTATTCACTATTAGACATCTTAGAATAACTCTCTGTTATACAGCAGAAAGAATTCTCCATCTCATATACAGAAAATTAAATAAAAGCCCACAAAGGCACAACAAGAGAGCACAGGACCCCAATCACTGGTGCATCCACTATAGAGTATAGGCTACTTTTCTTGATAAGACCAGATTTTTAATGGGGAGGTGGGGGTGGTATCCTAAGGGAAAATAGAGGACTGATGTTAAGTGAGAAGGGCCTGATTTTCATTCTCTAGCCAAGTATTAGTATTTTTTCCTAGCAATTTAGAAACTATTGAGCTTTCTCCTAGTTGTAGCTTTGTGAGCCTCCCAGACCTTGTCAGCTATCATTTTTTAAGTGAAAAATCTGTGAGCCAGCTCTAGGCAATTGCAGGGGTTGAGAAGGACGCGTTGCCTAAGTGCCAGGATGCTCGCTGTCTGGATAGATTGTAAAGGCGAGTTTAAGGAAATTGCCTGAGTGTCCTGTCCATGTGAATGGACACAACCCATCCTTAACCAGTTTATGTAAGAGGCTGGATGCTGACCAGGAAAAAAATCAAAAGTCAATGTGCCAGTACGCTATGGTCCTACTTCAGAGGTGCATGGTGTGGGCGGAGCGACACTTGTGGCTCCACCCACACCATGCCCCCAGTATAGAGGCACTTACTAACAAGTTTGAGCACTTTTCAAACTTGTTACAGAGGAATTTGGTATATATGAATGTATGCAGCGCTGGTTTTCAGCTTGCGTTTTTTTTTTTTTAAATTCTCATTCAAAATTTATGCAGACCTGTATTAAACAACAAGTGGTATTTTGAACTTACTGTTCATTGCATTCGTTTGATTTCTCCATCCTGCAGGTGATGTTATCTAGCGCTGACGAGAGCTATGGTCCCAGCTGGAGGCTGCGGCATCTGGGTCCTTTGCCCACAATTCACTGCCCCTTCCCTCCCACTCTCCGCCCCTTTCATCCCACTTTCCACCTTAGTCTCCACCCCCTCCCTGATTGTCATCTTTTATTTAATTGAAATACATTTTTAGTGGTAACTTTTATGTGTCCCCCTTACTCCCTCCAACAGCAGCAGCACTTAGCCACGTGGACGGGGGCTGGAGGGTTAGGATTAGGCACCCCTGGGAGGACTTAGAGTTAGGCACCACCCAGGGAGAGTTAGGTTTAGGCTTCTGGGGGGAGGGGGGTTTAGGGTTGGGCACCACCAGGGGGAGGTTAGGGTTAGGCACCACTAAGGGATGGTTAGGGGGGGGAAGGGGAGGGTTGGGGTACTTACCAGCCCCAGTCGGGATCTTCAGCGTTTGGGCTTGCGGTATCGGTATTTAGTCAGATGGCTTCACGGTCGTCGGCATTTCATACCCAACCCTTCCGCATCAGCTGGCAGAACTCCTCCCTACTTACAGCAGCCCCCCCATCACCCTCCTGCATCAGCTGCAGACCCCCCTTCTTCCCTTCCGCAGCAGCAGCCGGTGGCCCCCCCTTCTACCCTCAGCTGCTCCCTCCCTGTGAGGCAGCGGCAGCAGTCTCTCTTCCCAGCCCATCACACAGCAGCGTGTATTGGTCTGGGAAGTGTTGAATCGTCAGTATTAACCTTTAATATATATATTCCTGCCTATAAACCTCTAAGATTCACCTGCCTAGAACCTCTAAGACAAAAACCTGCCTATAACCTCTAAACAGAACGCTAATTGCGTACGCAGTATAACCGCAAATAAAGACAGGAGTGGAATCTGTGTTTCCAACGCACAAGTATTATTCAGGTAAAAGTACAGTCAGTTACACGCAATCTATACATACACAAGTTAGGCGTAAAAGGAAATAATACAGACCCAAATACAGTTATACATACGCTGCGCCTCTGGACCCAGAGATAGACGTCAGACTTGATATCCTCAGTTCACCCAATATTCAGCATGAACTGGCAAACCAGTGTTCGGACACATGTATTTTTTCCCCCCCAGACTGAAACAGGACAAAGGGAGAACTTCCTGCTGATCTCATTGGTTCCCAGAGGAGAAGCATATGTAACGACACATTTAACAGGTTGTTTCAAATAGACTTTCCCTGCCTCTAACAGCCGGAGTCTTTCTGGTAACGCCTCCTGTAACATTCCATCAACTAAACATTTTGGGCCTGATTCAGAGCCGTTCGCTATTTGCGGTCGTTCGTTCAAAAACAAGGGGTGGCTATTCAAATGATCAGTTCGCAAATTGCAGTCTGTTCACACCTCTAAGTCTGAATGAGCGAACAAAACATACGCTCGTTTATTTGTTAAAAACGCCCCCTGGCCGCACGCACCATACGTCATGTCCGCTATTTATTAGATTAATCGAGTACATCGACCAGCGTATGAACTGCTCGCTATTCTTGTGGTTGGTTTTTGCTACCACAATCTTGCGAGCAGTTCTGGCTATAAAATAACCCAGTGACGTGGTCAATGACGCTGCTGTATTAATTATGCACACCCATAAAACGCCCGTTTTGACCTTTAAGCACGCCTGCGTTCGGATCTCCACTCCCCATTTTCAAGCACCTTCCCCTGTTACCACCCACATACGCCTCATTCTGTCACTCAAAATAGCAGGCATTCGCTATATTGCGAGCACCTGAATTTCGTCCGCACTGACTCGTTCGCGCATGCGTATAACGATCCGTACACATGCGCAGATGTGCGAACATCGCTCGGAACGAGCGTACTGCCGCTAGCGAGTGGCTCTGAATGAGGCCCTTTGTTGCTTGTAAGTTCTGCGATCCGTAACTTTAGTTTGCATGATGCGTTCTCTCCACCGATAACACCGGGATGCTGTAAAAAGCATACGCATCAGAACGAAACCAAACACACCTTGCTTATCATGTATAATACCTTAGTTATCAAAAACCTCTATTTCTTAGCTTTTAAACTAACTTAACCAACTTGAATCATACAATTTGATGCTAATGGAACCTTGTGTGCGAATATGTAATGTGTGAGTATTCGGGGTTTGATATAAGGACGCTAGATAATTTGGGGCAGATGCGTGCGCATAAAGCTACTTTTTCAGCGGTTTCATACTAAGTCTCATGCATTCGCTAATTGCGATTATTTAATAGCGCCCTTGTGGGTATAATTGTGCGTATGAAAAATGGTGAAAGAAGCGATCGCATAGTGCTAATAAAAATATCGCAACATGTACTATATTGTGAGTTCACCTAAAATGGCGCTTAGGCGGCCATTCGCAAAATGGCGTCTTGCGATCGCATTTCTAAAATGGAGTCTTGCGGCCATTCACAAGATGGCGTCGCTGCGATTAAATTTTAAACTGAACTTGTCTCACTTAATTATTCAGCTTCGACAGTCCACCCTTTGATAGCAAACAACATGCTGTCACAATCTGCTATAAAAATGTATTTTGGGCTTACATTCACTTATTATTTAGTGTTATCATGGGATGGCACAAGGTGGTTCTTAATCCATCAACAATGTGTCTCTAGGTGGGGGCATAAAACTACTATTATACGCACACCGTGGATCTTGGGAGATCATGTGACAGATGTGGGAATGCACCAGTCTTATAACAGTAGTTCAGAAGGGGAATTTGAGACTTTACATTGTCTGGGTGTTCTATAGATAACATTTCAATAATATCTTCTATGCATGTCTAAATATTATACATTTAAATGATGGTACTTCCTAGCTCAGGGTTGTAGTGCACTTCTGTATCTACCTCGGTATACATATTATAATTTCTGACCACCATCATAGTTTCATCCCTTCGTTTCACTCTGTTTTCACATTTTCCACACTTCAACACAATAGGAACACACCGGACGCATATGCCAATTACTATGATGACAATCAGTATAAGGATCAAGAATTTGCCTACGCTGGTGACCACTTCCTGGACCCACTCTCCTAGACCCGAGAACCATTTCACTGGGTTCAGCCATGACACCCATCCTTCTATCTTTTCCCCTGTTTCAGCCACTGATGCGTTATGGTTCTTACGAAATTCCCACTTTAGCTGCAGAATCTCATCCATCTTCTGGTCTATCACCTCCTTAGGGTCGCTGGTATCATTGGTGACATAAGTGCAACATTTTACTCCAAATTGGGTGGCTAACGTTACACAATACCCTCCAGTAACAGCAGTTAAATAATTCAACACTAGCCTGTGTTGCACTAGTTCTTTCTTGTACGCTTGCAATTCTCTCCCTGTGTACCTGAATGTGTCATCGTACATCTCGGTTATATTATCTATTAATTTAGCAAGTTCCTGTATATATCTAAAATTTTATGTACCCCTAGCAATTCTGGTGGGATCCAGGGCGACTAAAACTTGGAAGCCAGTTGTCTCACTGATTAACTGAGCGGCTTTATGCATATCACCAGGTATCATATTTCTCTTGCCTCTATGTTCATATTGTGTGTGAAGATATGGTGACGGTGTGTTTTTATGTATTCCCAACATTTCAACATGTGTGAGGGTCATAACTTCTGGGACTACTCTTCCCAGATAACACAAACCTTCGGAACTCGGGGAGAGCCATTTATACGCTTTTCTTCCACATATAAAATATACATTATCAGGGAGAATATAAGGAATGGTATGCATCATTATCATTAAACACATTTCTCTTGCAACCAATCCTATCTCAGGCTCTTCCATCTGGTATATGCAAGTTTCTGGTTGTATTATTTTAACACAATAACCATCTGGTACTTTACCAATCATTTCTTTGGTGGAACTCAATGTATACCGATACCTAAAATATTTCCCACTTGATTTAATTGAGCGTAGCAGATCATAGTTTATGGACTCATTATCAGCTCTTTGTGAGAAGGTCATCGTCTGATTATTCCCCGTCACTTCCCAACCTCCAGGTTTATTGGGGTTGGTTATGTTTAAACACAAAAGTGATTTATCTACTTGAAATTGATAGAGTTTGAAATGAGGCGGTTTGGATGAGAGGAATTTTCCATCCAATGTTTTCCCCTTTTGTAATTCTAAAATTTCCGTGATATTCAGCGGAAATGGCACCAACCCTACATTATGCTGTCCCTGTGGCACATGTGAACACACCCAGCAATCGGTTTGATTTAACACTTTGCCTACCATGCTGTGATAATCCTCTAAAGGATACCCTCCCCAGTACGGGTTATATTTAGGTTGGCACCGTTGAATACAGTTCTCATCAACTAGGGACCCACAAAACTCACAAATACAGGAATCTTCAGACGATAACCCTTCACACCTTCCCCGAGTATCCGGAATGACAGCTCTCTTAACAATAACAGTACTAAGATTGGTCAGACACTCCCCTGATTGGCATTGCACTCCTCCTTTCTCCACTCCATCAGCACTGCCATCAGCTCCTGTTTCCTCAATAGGTCCCCCATCACAGACACTGGATATTCCCGAACTGACCAGGATGGTGAACACTCTAAAAGAGAATATGAAAATGAACACAGCAGGCGCGTCCATTGTCACAACAAGACCTGCAAATTTCTCTCAGTTCAGGTATCTCACTACAACCTTTTCAATCCTCCCGGAACAAGCTCGCGAGTGACAGATAAACACTCAGCTTTGTCTCCGACCTGTTTCTCCACCGGTTGATTGACCTTTTTACAGTGAGTGGAATGGACCCAGGTAGCTCTCTCGGCCACCTTCAAAGATGTAGTACTTGTCAGCAGCACCTGGTACGGACCTTCCCACCGATCAGTCAAACAACCTGAACGTAAGAAATTTCGGATCATTACATATTCTCCTGGTTCAACATCATGGCAGTTCATTTCAGGCATATCATGGGACAACAATTTCAGTTTCTGCTGCTGTTGCTTTAACTGCTTACTCATTGATATAAGATACTTCACAGTTACCTCGTTGTTACCCTTTAGATCTTCCTGTGGACTTATAATCACATGAGGTTGTCTGCCAAACAATATTTCAAATGGGGACAGGTTCAGAGGAAATCTAGGAGTGGTCCTTATACTATGTAGGGCCAAAGGTAAAGCTTCTGGCCATCCTAGTCCAGTCTCCGCCATAATTTTACTTAGCTTAATTTTAATAGTCCCGTTCATCCTCTCTACCTTGGCACTGGCTTGCGGTCGGTAGGGGGTGTGAAGTCGACTATTAATACCCATCAGCTTACACATTTTGGAAAACATCACCTGTGAAATGGGTACCCCTATCACTTTCGATGATTCTAGGGATACCGTACCTGCATACAAATTCCTGAACTATTTTCTTGGCAGTAAACGCAGCAGTATTAGTGGCTGCTGGGTAGGCCTCAACACAGTTAGAGAATACGTCTGTGCACACTAATACATACTTAAGGTTCCTGCAGGGTGGTAATTGGATGAAATCAATTTGTATCACCTGGAAAGGTCCATCAGTTGGTGGAATGTGGGACGGTTCGGTAGGGATCGCTTTCCCTATGTTCTTTCTCAAGCAGGTCAGACAGGATATTGCTATCTTCTCTGCTTGTGAAGAAAACCCTGGTGCGCACCAGTATGCCCTCACCAACTTGCACATACCCTGTTTACCCAGATGAGTCAGACCGTGTGCTGCTTCAGCCAGGCTGGGGTAATATGCCTTGGGGGCTACTGGCTTACCATGTCCGTCCCTCCAGAGCCCGGAGGACTCTTGCCCACACCCCTTGGACTTCCATATGGATTTTTCCTGAATTGAACACAAATTTTGCATCTCAATTAATTTCAGCATATCAATGGTTTGGAATTACATAATTGTTTCAATTGGAGAAGGCATTTTTAACCCCGCTGCCCATTTTTCAGCTTCGTCAGCTCTGTTGTTGCCCAGTGACACTGGGTCATCCTCACGTGTGGGCTTTGCATTTAATTGCTGCCACTGCTTTGGGCAGTTGGATTGCTTCTAAGAGATGTTTTATGTGTCGGGAGTGTACAACTGGTGTGCCTGCTGCTGTCATAAAATTTCTCAGACGCTATAGAGCCCCAAAATCATGCACCACCCCGAACGCGTACCTCGAGTCAGTGTAAATGTTAGCAGATTTGCCTGCTGCCAGTTCACATGCTCTAGTCAGTGCTACTAACTCTGCCACCTGGGCTGAGTGAGGAGGACCAAGAGGTTTAGCTTCCATGATGTCTGTGTCATTTACAACAGCATAACCTGTACATAATTCACCTGTGTCTGTTTGTCTATGACAACTCCCATCCGTATAGAAAGTCACATCCACATTCTCTAAAGGTGTGTCATGTATGTCAGGTCTAGCAGTAAAGGTCTGATTCAGATATGTCATACAATCGTGAGTATCATCATGTCTGCTGAACTCACCTCCCGCCAGCAACTCCTCTCCTTCCACCCTTTGTACATCATGTTGTACATATGGCAGGTATGTTGCTGGATTCAGCGTACTGCAACGTTTAACTGTAATATTTGCAGGAGCGATTAGGGCTAGTTCCCATTTGGTGAACCTAGCCGAGGAGACGTGTCTGGTTTGAGCTGAGTTCAACAGAGCAGATACAGCATGGGGAGTGTAGACAATCATATCATGGTCCAATACTACGTCCTCACTTTTACTCACCAATAAAGCGGTAGCTGCTACACTTCTCAAACAGGTGGGGAGTGATCTTGCTACCGTGTCCAATTGGGCACTGTAGTATGCTACGGGCCTACTGGCATCACCATGTTTTTGTGTAAGGACACCTTCAGCACAACCATCGGCTTCCGTACAATATAAATCAAAAGGTTTTTCATAATCGGGTATTCCCAATGCAGGAGCTTTTGTCAGGCTATCCTTAAGATTAAGAAAAGCCTGTTCTGATTCCTCAGTGTGTGTGACGCGATCGGGCTTTGAGGAAGAAACTAGTTCCTGTAAAGGCAAGGCCAAAATAGAAAAACCTGGGATCAACATTCGGCAATATCCACACATTCCCAAGAAGGTACGAATTTGCTGTTGATTCTGCGGCAGTGTCATGTTTTGTATGGCCTGGATTCTATCATTTGTAAGATGTCGTAACCCCTGGGTTAGGCAGTGTCCCAAATATTTTACTCTGGGCTGGCACGGCTGTAACTTGCCCTTAGCCACTTTGTGTCCTGTTTGCGAGAGATGAAGTAACAAAAGTTTAGTATCATTCACACATGACATAAAAGAGTCAGAACATAGCAATAAATCGTCCACATATTGAATTAGAACTGATCCATTGGCAGGTTGAAAAGCTTGTAAACAGTCATGCAATGCCTGGGAGAAAATACTAGGGCTGTCTATGAAACCTTGTGGCAATCGTGTCCATGTATATTGCACACCTCTGTATGTAAATGCGAATAGGTACTGACAGTCAGGGTGGAGAGGCACAGAGAAGAAAGCAGAACAGAGGTCAATGACAGTGAAATGGGTTGCATTTGGTGGGATCTGCATCAGGATGACAGCTGGATTCAGCACTACAAGGAATTGGCTCTCTACTACCTTATTAACACCTCTAAGGTCTTGCACCAGCCTATAACCCCTCCCACCACTCTTCTTTACTGGAAAGATGGGACTGTTGGCTACACTAGCTGTACGAACTAAAATTCCCTGTTGCAATAATCGCTCGATTATTGGAAACACCCCTAGTTCTACTTCCTGTTTTAGTGGGTACTGGGGAATTTTTGGAGCTTGCCTACCGCTTTTTAAGTGTATCATTACCGGGCTTACGTTTGCCATTAATCCAGTGTCCTGTCCATCTTTTGTCCAAAGGGAATCTGGAATTTGGGACAACATTTCATCTACTTGTGATGGATTTTCTTTTAAAGTGGTACATTATCCTTTGTGGGGTGTCTAACATATCCCGCACCTCGTATACCATTCTCTCTGGGATATCTAAATATACACCATCAGGGGTGCAATATATGACACATCCCATTTTACATAACAAGTCTCTGCCCATAGGGAGGGTAAGGGTATTGTGGGGGAAAATAAGTGGGTGGATATCCTGGGACCTGTGGTTGCATTGGGTTAGTGGGATAGAGTTGTGTTTGTTGTTGAGTGGGGTTAGTGAAAGCAACTTGTTCTGGCATGAGTGTGTGTGCAAGTGCAAGCGTGTCTGTTGGCTGTGATGTTAACGTCATTCTCTCCAGAGCTTGTATACTGACAGCCATTAATTTTTCGCTCTGGGTCTCCCTCTTTTTTGAGATGTTTTTGTCATGTTCTATGGTAGACTCTATGAGGTTATCTATTGTAAGTCCCCGCCAGCCAGGCTGTGAGGTCTGAACCCGAGTTTTTAAATTCTCTTTTAACCCATCCATTAATATCGTGACTATCATTCCCCTGTGGTGAATGCTATCTTTAATCTCTTCTATCCCAGTGTACTGGGTGATAGCCTGCAGAGCCTGGTCGCAATATTCTTCTGCAGTTTTACTCTCTTTTTGTTTGATTGTGAAGATTTTGTTCCAGTTAACTACTACTGGAAAATATACACCCAATTGAATTACAATGCGGGAAATGTTACCTTGGTTTAATTGGTCTGTTAAGGGAACGTCGCCATCCAATACACAGTCCGTGATAAATTTTGTCACGTCGGTATTGTGTGGCAGGCAGGCCCTTAACACCACACGCCAATCTTTATTAGTGGGCTCATGAGAACTACCCAAATTTCTCAAAAATCTTTGACATTTGGCTAGTTCCTTTTTGGGATTGGGGAAATCATTTATGATGGAATTCAGTTCTGCTCTTGTCCATGGACAATGCATTACTACTTCCCTCGTGGGCACTACACCGTTTGCATCCGCATTTCCATTCGGAACAGTTATTGTCTGAATGGGATGCAGACCGGCAGCGTTGCTACCTCTGACCTGGTTACCTGGCTGGGGGTTTAATCTGCTGCTGCTACGTATGGTATTAACAACTTCCTCAATGGGTGCAGAGTGTATTAACACTTCCCTTGCTGTTACCGATGGAGATGGCGGCACCACCCGTGATTGTGGTGATGCAGCAGCTATCATTTGTACAGCATGGGAAATGGCAGACATTACGATAGGCTCATCTTCTACATCATAAACATTTTCTTTATGGTTACTTAAGAGGGGGTACAAATTACTTGTTACATTTTTATTGGTATTTTTGGTAACTGTACTTGCACCTCCATCCACATAAGGTGGGGGAGGTGAGCGTGATCTGCTGGCAATACTCTCCACAACGCTACTTTGCCGCACGTGCGCGACAATTTGCGGCTCGCCCGTATTGCAACCTCAGCATCGCGCATGTATTTTCTGGCAATGCGTTCGCAACGCTAGTTTGCACATTTCTAAGCCAAGCATCCCCTTCATGCTGCCATATTTTTAAACATTCAAAATACTTAATCTTTTTCTCTCGGGATCGCACCATACTGATGTGATCCTGGACATTATCTAACACATTTTTGTCAAAACTACCAATTCTGGGAAACGGTCTAACACTCTTTCTCGTCATATTAAACCATATATCACAATACCTTATTGCATAAGTACCGTACTTAGTATGCATAATACGACGGGCTGATCCAATTGGAGCCTCCATTAGCAGCACATCATTGCTTAACATTTCTACTGTTTGCGTGGCTCCCATTCTGATACAACTCCTACGCTTTTCAATAAAAATTTAAACTGGTGAAAGACAATCAAGATACTTTCACTTACCTGTGAACGATTTAAGTCTGCGGCGCCCACACACCTGGATAAGATTTCGTAAGGCCACTTCCACACCTAGATAAGTTTTGAAACAGGCAACTTCCAGACCCGGATAAGCTTTAGTAAGGTAACTTCCAGACCTATGAGAGTTTATATGTCGGCCACTCTCACGCACCTCTATACAACAAAGACAACATGTACACCTGCTACTGTGTTTAGAACGGTAAAGCTGCTTACCGAGCGACTAGGCTAACCCTTGCACCTAGCCCTTAAGGATCATACGGTACCCTTAACTTTAGGGAATAAATTACCACTACCAACAATACACTCACTGTTACACACTTTTTCTCTGCGCAGAAAATAAACGTTTAACCCAGATATTGGTAGATAGAAAAAAAATGTAAACCTCAATAGCTTTGTTCAAACACGTGGCAGCAGAACCGGAAGTGCGTATACGCTATTGTGCGATCGTCCGCATACACAATTATGCGACTACCACACAAGCGTATAATTACTTTTTTTAACTGCGTACGCAAAAATGCGTTTTAGCTGCGTACGCAAATACTGCAGCACCCCTCTAAACACAAGGTTCTATCAACAGAGGAAAAACAAACTTTTTTTTTTCTCTCTTGTCCCTGGATTCTAATCAGCGCTTCCTCTACACAATAACCGGCAGTACGCTCTCAGCAACACTGTGGTAATGAAAGACTAATGCGTCTCTCAAAAGGCGCCTCCACCCTTTTGCTGAGAGAGGACTGACCGAGTGTTATCGTGTATCAGATAGTGTGATAAACTACGAGCCCCCAACTGTTGAATCGTCAGTATTAACCTTTAATATATATATTCCTGCCTATAAACCTCTAAGATTCACCTGCCTAGAACCTCTAAGACAAAAACCTGCCTAGAACCTCTAAACAGAACGCTAATTGCGTACGCAGTATAACCGCAAATAAAGACAGGAGTGGAATCTGTGTTTCCAACGCACAAGTATTATTCAGGTAAAAGTACAGTCAGTTACACGCAATCTATACATACACAAGTTAGGCGTAAAAGGAAATAATACAGACCCAAGTACAGTTATACATACGCTGCGCCTCTGGACCCAGAGATAGACCTCAGACTTGATATCCTCAGTTCACCCAATATTCAGCATGAACTGGCAAACCAGTGTGCGGACACATGTATTTATTCCCCCCCAGACTGAAACAGGACAAAGGGAGAACTTCCTGCTGATCTCATTGGTTCCCAGAGGAGAAGCATATGTAATGACACATTTAACAGGTTGTTTCAAATAGACTTTCCCTGCCTCTAACAGCCGGAGTCTTTCTGGTAACGCCTCCTGTAACATTCCATCAACTAAACATTTTGTTGCTTGTAAGTTCTGCGATCCGTAACTTGAGTTTGCATGATGCGATCTCTCCACCGATAACACCGGGATGCTGTAAAAAGCATACGCATCAGAACTAAACCAAACACACCTTGCTTATCATGTATAATACCTTAGTTATCAAAAACCTCTATTTCTTAGCATTTAAACTAACTTAACCAACTTGAATCATACAATTTGATGCTAATGGAACCTTGTGTGCGAATATGTAATGTGTGAGTATTCGGGGTTTGATATAAGGACGCTAGATAATTTGGGGCAGATGCGTGCGCATAAAGCTACTTTTTCAGCGGTTTCATACTAAGTCTCATGCATTCGCTAATTGCGATTATTTAATAGCGGCCTTGTGGGTATAATTGTGCGTATGAAAAATGGTGAAAGAAGGGATCGCATAGTGCTAATAAAAATATCGCCACATGTACTATATTGTGAGTTCACCAAAAATGGCGCTTAGGCGGCCATTCGCAAAATGGCGTCTTGCGATCGAATTTCTAAAATGGAGTCTTGCGGCCATTCGCAAGATGGCGTCGCTGCGATTAAATTTTAAACTGAACTTGTCTCACTTAAGTATTCAGCTTCGACAGAAGGGAGGTTGCTGCCGGGCAGGAAATGAGATCCAGTGGAGCCAGTCAGGAATAAACACTGCGCATGTGCCAAAATCAAGAAATAAAAAAAAAAAACCACTCGTCAGCACTACTAACATAAAATAACAGCGCTGACAGGCAGTCAGCACTCGCAAACAACATAATGATTAATAAATACAAGCTGAAAAATGATTTAAAAAACGCGGCAAGCGCAAGAGAAAACTATCACTAGCCATGAAACTCGTTAGTAAATGGAACCCTATTTGTTTCAGGCTCAGCTCAGCAGCAGGTCATCCATCCCCAGTTGGATGGCTGATCTCCAGCGCCCTGCAACAGTCAGGAGGGGGGAGGAGGAGATCTGAGTAAGGGGGACTATGGCCCTCATTCAGAGGCGCTCGCAAAATGCGAGCGCTCGTTCTGAATGTGGGCGGCCGCTTCTCTTTTGAAGTGCGGCCTCCTGGTCGCTAGCTAAGCTGTGGGTTACCACCCCCAACTTTAGCGACCGATCAAGTCTTGACCATCGCGACCATCAGGGCTTGCGACAAGACCTTGAGGTTGGGTCTCGGCAACCGCAAGCCCCAGGGAATTTCCTGCTCTGATCGAGCAGGAAGCTTCCCACTGACATCATTGTTGATGTCAGTGCGGCCGCCCACAAAATGGCATGCGTTCCTTAAGGAACGCCCTCGTTTGTGAAACCACCCCCCCCGCCACGCCTACAAAACGGGACGAGCTGTCGATCACCATCGACAGCCGTCTCTTTTGTAGTGAGCTCCGGAGTGAGAGAGAGGGTGTGTGTGTCTGTGTTAGGAGGGGAGATCTTTGTGAGGGGCAGATGTGTGTGCTGTGTGTGAAGGGAGGGGGATTTGAGTGAGGGGGGAGAGAGCTGTGTGTGCGGATCTCAGCGAATGGGGAAAGCTGTGTAAGGACGTGGCTGAGTGAGTGGGGAAATCTGTGCATGACTGTAAGGGGAGCTGAGGGAGTGGGAGAGCTGTTTAGGGGTTAACGTGAATAAGGGGCATTATTGTTAGGCATAATGTGAATAAGGAGCACTACTGTAGCATAAAGTGTACTATAGGCATTACTGTGGCATAATATGAACTGTGGGGACTACTATGTAGCATAATGTGAAAATAGCCGAAACTGAGGCTTAACGTGAATTAATGGATACTACTGTGTGGCATAACGTGCATTGTGGGCATTACTGTGTAGCATAATTTAAATAAGGGGCACTACTGTGGCCTAATGTGAATAAAATACACTATTGTGTGGCATAATGTGAATAAGGGGAACTACTGTGTGGCTTATATTTTATTGGTGGAATTACCTTAGTGGTTTGGAATATATGTAGCCCTCCTTACCCCATTTTGGTAATGTTTATTTTTATTTACCTTTAATTTGCTCCTACATGCTGGACATGCCCCATCCACCAATCAACACTTGTAGCACCCGGCAGTGAACAACAGTGTAGAATAGACAGGAGTAGGATATAGCTAGCGGCGGCTGGTGGCAGGCAGAGAATACTGGGCGGCCCTTCTGATTGAGCCAGGAAGTATCCTCTGCCTGCCTCCTGGCTTGTGCGACCCCAAATGCCTAATAGTATACCAGCCTGGGAGGCAGATGGCACCCTGCTCCCCCAGCCCAGCCCACCTGGGGGGGGAGGGCCCCGGGACCCGGCCAGGAGGGGGTACAGCAAGGGGTGCTGACAGGCGCAGCGGCAGCAACAGCAATGATTCAGCAGCATGGAGGGTGCCTCCTTGCAGTGCAGACTATGCTGAGTGGGATGCGCCGGCCCTGATGAAGAGGTACCGATCCCATTGTACCACTGATATTCAGGTGTCATTGCGAAATACAGTGTGAATCCAATGGCTGAAGTGATGATACAATAATTATGCAGTATAACTGACCAGCTCTAGATGTAGGAGAGCGCTGGTGAAGCAGCTCCTGCAGCAGGATTTGTCCATCAGAACAGCTATGCACAAGCCTGGAGCCGGCAGTGTAGATTACTAACTGAAGGTATAGGAAGAGTGCTGCTTGTAGTGTATATGCAGCAAATATCAGCGGTGGGGAGATCTGTGTTTTTTACCCTGCACCCGCAGCTGAACTCACCGGCAAGGGTACTCGAGGTGTGCTGGCAACACTTGGGTTGGAAATTGGTGGCTGTGTTCAGGGCTGCCATCAGAAATTGTGGGGCAGATAGCTGTGTGTGTTAAATAAATAAGGAAGCGACTGAAGGTGCTTGCGGAGGTGGCCAGATGGAGGGGGAGTCAGTCAGGGAGACAGTGATGGCCAGGAGATGTATGTATGGGGCAATGCTGTAGTATATACTGAGCGTAGGGAAATACTGTATATGAACACTATACAGGCCTGGGAAATATGCTGCATACTTAGCAATATTTATTAATTATTACATCATTAGGGCAAACTGCTTCAAGTCATAATCTAAAATCTTACACATAAGTCTAATCATAACAGTAATCCAAGCACAAATCCTAATCAAAGTTACCATGTAAATTGTTAATAATTGTATTGCATAGGTGTATTAGACTGATATTTGCTAAGAGCCTGCTAATATCTTACAGCACTTATGACAATAATAACAAGATCTAAGTTTACAAAGTACATAAGCCCCACTAACTCAATTATATACAGCAGCAGCTCCTGCCCTCTTACCTGAGGGGGGATGCCGCTGCTACTGGCTTGGGTCCCGGCGCCTGCTCAATGAATCTGGCAGGCGCCGTGGCGCCGCGCATGCTTAACACCAGCTACTTGGGGCTGCATTGTTTGCAGCCCCGAGAAGCCCTGTAGGGCTGCCCGAAAAGCAGAGCAGCTGATCACAGCCTGGACTGGCAGTCCCAGAGGGAGGAAACACCTCTCCCTGACTGCCTGTCTCCAGCGTGACTCACAGGGGGTGCCTCCAATAGGAAGCCACCTCCAGTCACAGTGAAGCCTGAAGTGGCAAATTTTACTGGGGAGTGGGGGGGGGGGCTGTAGCCCCGCAGGTCCTAGGTAAGATCTGCCACTGCTTATATATGTTAATTACACTATAGCAGTAATATACATACTGTATATAACATGTTTATTCTGGGAAAATAGTTTTACACTAGGTATCGATCAGGTATTACTTTATTTGTTGTTGACTGGGAAAGATAAAGGAGCCATAGGCTTATCTCTGGTATATAAGCATACTTGCCTACTTTTGAAAATGCATTTCAGGGAGATTGTGAAAACAGCACCTATGAGAAAGGCGATAAAGTGGGCGTGTACTGCTACATCTGAGAGGTGTGTCATAAAATGTACTTACATCCAAATGTACATGAGCCCCAAAGCAGTTAGTAAGATCTACTTGTTGATGAAAACACACTGATACTTTTCGGACAATGCATGTAGCCATAGGGACCATAAGGCCCGCTCGCAAGCGGGTCGATGGTGCCCAAGTGCGCATGCGCACGACGGAGGCGGCTCCGTCATGCGCGAGACCCGAATAACGACGGCCAAACCATCGTTATGGGTCTCGCACCAAAGGGGGCGTGCTGTCGATGGTGATTGACAGCACGCCCCTTCTGGTGGGCGTGCCGGGGGCATGGCTGCCCAGACGGAGGCGTTCCCATGGGATCGCCTACCGTCTGGGGCCGGCCCCACTGACATCACTAGTGATGTCAGTGGGAGTGCTTTTGGCTCTAATAGATCCCAGGATCCCATTTGAATGTATATATATTTTTTTTTTTTTTTTTAATATAGAACAGCTACATAATGGGGGTAAGATGCAATCAGGGAAATTGTTAGACTTTTCAGGGAGTCAGGGAGATTTATACTATTTCAGGGAGTCTCTCTGACAATTGGGGAGAGTTGGAAAGTGTGTATGTAAGTGAATTGTTAATCACTAAATATGTTCTATTTGCAACTCTTAGCAATATTAATAAATAAGCCACACTTTTTGTTAGCAGTGATAGGGTTAATTTTAATGCTGATACTAATATATATTGTTTAAACACGATTCCTAAAATTACTGTTACACAATCTGCAGTGTACTGGTTTGTAATTGTACATTATATGAGAGCCAAACATTCTTTGGGTCACACTGACCTAGATTCCTCTCAATTCTTAGATTAGAGTAAAAAATAACCTTGTCGGCCTAGCGTTACTTTGCACACAGTTCAGGAGCACAACAGAAATTCACAAGAAAAAGGGGCATAATACGCACCAATTTATTTATTATAGGACTGTTTAATGTTTTGTCTTGTTCTGAACACTGTGCCTGATTCAGACCCGGTCGCAAGCACTGAGCGCTCGCAACCGGGTCAATGGTAGGCCAGTGCGCATGCGCACAACGGAGCCGGCTCCGTCGTGCGCATGCGCGAGACCCGGATAGCGACGGGCAAACCGTCGCTCCGGGTCTCGTACCAAAGGCAAACCGTCGCTCCGGGTCTCGTACCTTTGGTGGGCGGGCTGGGGGAGTGGCTGCCCAAACGGAGGCGTTCCCATGTGAACACCTCCATTTGGGGGCGGCCCCACTGACATCACTCGTGATGTCAGTGGGAGAGATTTCTCTCTGTGAGAGCCGAAATCTCTCTGGGGCTTGAGACCCTACCACAAGGGTCTCGTCGCAAGCCCGATGGTCTTGACCATCGCGACCATCTTCCTGGCCGCTCGCTATAGCTGTGAGTGGTCACCCACAGCTATGCGAGCAGCCAGGAGGCCGCTCTAAAAAACAAGAAGGCCGTCCCTGATTCAGAGCGAGCGCTCTGTCAGAGCGTCTGGCTCTGAATCAGGGCCACAAAACACTGTTTGTGAATTGTCATTACAGATTTCCTAGTGCTGAGAAGTAGATATAGGGAAACATTGTTCTTGCTATAACACTTGGGAAAGATGACCATAAATTGCAGGCATTCAGACCATTTCTCCAGCCATTAGAGGCCACCAGCATAGCAGATTTTCTTTTGCAACTAGTGTTGCGCAGGAATATCTGTAATGCTTCTATTTAGTTTTTGGCAATACGCATATATATATTGAATCTCTCCTTCCCACCCAACAGTGAAATGTGCAAATAAATCAGAACTCCAAAAATAATGTTTTGAAGGATCATAGTGCAAGCGATGTACCCAATACTAAAATACAGGGGGCTACTGGTTATTAACAGATTAGTATAATACCCCTTTCACACATGACCATATAGACCTGGGTTTTTGCTGTGTGTGAATGCAAACAAACAGGGACGAAGTCCCGGGTCCACGACTGTGCTCTTCACCAGGGTCGGACTGAGACCCGGGAATTTGCCAAGTTGAATTTCCAGGAGCTTGGGGCAAGATTCATACCAGCTCGCTAGATGCGTTCGCACACAGCCGTCAGCTGCCAAAGTATGCAAATCCCGTGATCGCACGGCAAGGCATTAGCACACCCACTATGTCTTGGCGTGCGATCGCGGTGTGTATATAGACGCCCACCAGCCTATCTGAAGATGCCCACTTTCCCTTAGTAATATACGTCATCTCCAGGAAGTGTATTCAACAATCGGTAACTTCGTATAACATCGGACCCATACGCAGCACTTGTGGCTGACCATACCCTACCGCAAGCACTGCCAGTGCTTCAGTGTGTCATTCAGCCATGTGACATGCATAATGACGCCGCGTCTTAATTATGCACACCTCTGAAACGGCATTAAGATGCACAGACACGCCTGTGTTCGCACCACCACACCCCCTTTTCCATCGACCAACCCATCACCACCCACAAACGGCTCGTCCTGTCACTCATTCTAGCAAGGTGTCTTTGTGCAGGGTGCGAGCATTTCCCTATCGCATGGACTAGTTCGCGCACGTGTACTGCATCTTATACGAATGCGCATATTGCAAACATCGGCAGGCTACGTGCGAACGCAGCCTAGCGGGCGGGTCTGAATCGGGCCCTTGGTCTGAAAGGAGTATAATTGAGTCAGAAGGAAGTTGACTAAAGAAGTAATTTCATGGAATTAAGTGGCTTCAGCCATGTGTGCAGACAGTTGAAGGCCAAAGTAGGAGAACGTTTCAAAGCAGAGTTTTAAAATTGCTTTTCTTAAACATATACATAGATTCAGGAATAAATTATTGCCTTGTTGTGCAAATAACGCGTTTATTTGTCACAGCCTGAAATGGTCCAACTCCGAGCTTTCTATAACAATCTGAGCTGACAATGCTAGGTTATAGAAAGTGCTGTATGATTGAAGCCTGAGCTTCCATTTATATATGTGGTCGGGAACTGGTAAATTGTACCCTGTTCATTTTATACACAGAGCTTGTTTGACTATTACTGAGCTTTTCATTTAACTTATTACACATAAGATGCATCAAGATGGCTTTTATCTCTATTGTGCACACTTAAAAGGAGTTCATAATGTCAACTTTGAATGGGTGCTAAATAAAGATCTTTGGAGTGACACAAAAGCTGCTCAACTCCACGTAGGGAACATCTTCAATTCTGCCTTATCTCAGTTCTTTATATCTAGTTATAGAATCTCAATTACATAGCGGGTAAGCATTGTTCATCTAGTGCATTACATTGATTTAATTTTTTTTTTTTTGCAAAAGGAAGACCGCTTCACCATTGAGAATATTTTTTATCTGTGTGAAAGGCACCATCTTGCCACACAAATCCATCCACAAAGACCGACACAAAAGGTGCAAAAGTAGTTCCGGTGCATCGCCATGGAGCATAAATTACTTGAATGCTCATTAAAGCTGCGTTTTTTAAATGCACCCCCCCTCCCTCCACCTGCAAGACAAGTATGTACAGGGTCTTTGTTGTGCTTGCTAGATGTTACAGGTAAAACATTGTAAGGCACAGCAGTAGCTATAGACTATGTGGTTTTTACTTACTAAGCCCTGGATGGAGATAAAGTGAACAGAGATAAAGTACCAATCAACCAGCTCCTGTCATTTTTCAAACACAGCCTGTGACATGGCAGTTAGGAGCTGGTTGGCTGGTACTTTATCTCCGTCCAAGGCTTAGTAAATAGACCCATATATTTGGAAAGCCGCAAGCAATGTAAATACATTGGAGGGCCATAATATACTTTCAGTGTAGTACTCTGTAAAATCCTCTTCTACATAGTAAGGGCATAGTGTAGAAAAATGAAGTGTAGGTGTGAAGCATTTGTTCTGCCTACAGAACTGTGCATGGATGTGCACAATAAAATGTAGAGCAACTAAATATTGCACATTGACTATGAGCTGACCTAGGTGAAACATTGGTGTTCTGAAGTGTTGTGGGATAGGTGCAAATTGCAATAATGCATTCTTCTATGCAGAAAATCTTCAAAAACTAGAAGTTGGCAGGGGCAGAAGCTCAGAATATCTAACATATTAATTTAAAGCTTTAAAGTCATGTGAAATAACTAGTAACACACACAGCTAGAAATGGGCAGACATACTGGGAGTGACTGAAGACCAGTGGTCGGTACATTCACATAAGTGTATGACCTGATCCTATCTGTGCAGGTGAGGACTAGTATTCACCCGATCAGTGACGGAAGCATGATGGGATACAAAAGTTCTGATTACATATTAAGCACTGAGAAACAGAGCATGGACTATGGCAGATAATCATATTCCATTTATTTGGTTACGGTCCATGCTCTGCAGCAAACAGAACAATGTGTTGTCATGCTAATTGGTGATGCCTCAGTCTGTTTTATTGTCCCTGTGGATCCCATATGTGTGTGCCCCAATATCAGCAGCCATGCAGTGAATATAAAAAAACATAATAATGCAAAATCATCTTTTATAGAATAAATAAACATCTGTACACAGGGAATGAAATTAGCTATGTTTTGGAAATATTTTACTTGAATTAACACAGTTTCCAAATCGGATCAGTTGTATGAGAAGGTGCACAAAAGAGGGTTTAATTTCCTTACATAAACATTACAGTATAAATACGCAAGGTTGGTACAAGCAAATTAGCAAATTGTATGAACATTTTCTGACAGTAAAAAAACACAATATTACATTCAGGTACACAAATGGTTGGAGGTAAGATTAGTAAGAACAAGAAATTCCCCAACAGATTATGAGGTAGATTCAGTAGAACAATAGTTTTTTGATAACTTATAGTTTAGGATTTCAGATTGCTACACACAGGGGGCGATTCAGTTCATTGTGATGTGAATAGCGCCAGGATGTTGGTCCCGGAGCTACTCAATTCATAGCAATGTCAAGTCCAACTAGAAGCACTTAATTTGGAGAATGCCAGTTCTCGCGACTTTAACCAAGTGTTTAGTTGTGAGAACCGGCATTCTCTAAACTGCCGGCCACGAGGCTGTTAGCACAGTGCTAAGCTGGAAAACAGCCCCGCACTTTAGTCGGATTTTACCTCACACCCACAGTTACTCTTTATTTACAGTTGGAGTGTAAAAATTACATTTTCATTAATTCTGTTAAAATAGTGCTTAAGGAAAAATATTTAATTCCAATTAGATGTAGTAAATTTCAGACTTTAAATGCAATAATGTATGAAGTCAAGTTATCAGGAAATATGGATTTGCTCAATGCAATAACACAGTACGCATCCCCAGTTCAGGCAGTTATCTATAAAATGTTAAGGAGTACATCGGGGCCTTTAAGTATATTTGTACATAGATTCTCGATGAGTTCATGTGGGTTTCATCAGGATGCTCAACACAGATGTATCAACAAACACCTATCCTCAAATCACACCAGTAGCCCTGTTTTGCGACTTACATGTGCCATGTGACCTTTTCTTAAAATATGCTTTTTAATCTGCTACTTTACGCCAATCATTTTGCGACAAAATACTTATCATAAACTAATTGGTACACTATTAGTGAATCAGGATGCAGAATTCAGGAAAAAGTACTCAATCTGAATATAAAGGCAAAAGAAAGAGGTCCAATACAAAGTGACCTGCGCCAATGCTTCACGCCACTCTTCGTTAGTCTTAATCTGCTGTGTTATACCAATTCCTTAGATACAAATAAATCTAAACCTAAATACAGTTAGCTGCTTAAGACATTATTAGCTAAGGGTTGGGTATGATATACTGACAACTGGAGTGTCGGCTGTCAATAGACTGACAGCGGCATCCCGAGGACTAAAATCCGGACGGAAAAATGCAAGTAGTGTTCCTCTGTCCTATTTACCTCCTAACCCTCCTTTACTGTACCCTAATACTAACCCTCCCTACCCTGCACCCTAAGTCTAACCCTCCCGGTAAGTGCCTATACCTAACCCTCCCCCCTTAGTGCCTAACCCTCCCCCTTAGTTGGTGCCTAACTCCCCCTGTCTAAAGCTTAACCCTAATCTCCACCCTCCAACAGCCTAACCCTAAGTCCCCCCCGGGTCGCCTAAACCTATCCCTCCACCCCCCAGCAGCTAACTCCTACCTGGCCCCACTATACCTACGTTCGATATGCCAGCTGTCGCGATTCCTGCGTCGACATCTCCAGCCATGTCGGGATTCCATTGCCAGTCTTCTCATACTGATCAAAATTCCCGGCGCCGGGATCCGCAGTCGTCATCCCGTCCGTCGGTCAATTTTCCGCATTTCTTAGCTAAATAAGACACATTTGTGAAAAAGTACTCAGTCATAAGAATCGTTATACACTGCGGGGCATCTAAGTCGCATCAGGTGTATTTTGGTAAATGGAGCAAAAAGAATTGTACGAGGACACATCTGTAGCTTGAATGACCAGTGTATTAGAGAATTCAGATGAAGTTCCACTGAGGCAGGGACTGATATAAATGAATAAAAAATGTCTGTAAAGCACTGCATAATAATAACGGTCACTGCTTCCAGTTTAATCATATATAGGGTGAAGCAGCCAGTGAGTGAACACTACCAGTGAATGAACATTGTCAGGTGTAATACAGTAATCTTACATTTTAGTGCATACAATCTTAGATTAGATCTACTGATAGGTAATTTCTACACCTCTCCTGGTTTGATAATAAAATTCTAACTATTCCTTCAACCTTTAAACCATAAATGTAAGTATACATACAGTAGTTCTAATAATAGCACGTCTATAAATAGTTTTTATGTTGTATCTTCTACATACACCATCTCCTTAAATATGAGATTTCCCTTCACTGTTCATTCACTGGGCGACTCACCCTACCTTTTCAGTACTTTAAAAAAATGTAGCACATTACCAAAGTGGTAGGATTGTTTAGTCCTTCTGCTAGAGTCTGCTTTTAGGGACATTGGTCTGCAGACCATGGAGGAAACTGATCAGTGTGCTGGTGTACTCCTGAGTGTGTCTACGTAGATGCCCTGCATGCACAGAGTCCTCCCATTTCTTGCCCTGTACTTTGATCCCATGTTTCTCCCAGTCCTGCATGAGCTTTTCCACCGTTGTATGATCGCTCATTGGATCATTCATGCAGTAGAAGAAGAGCGCTGGGCTGTTGATTGGGTTGTTAAAAAAGGTTCGAATTCCTTTTTCATAATAGTCTGCAGTTTGGGCTTTTAGGAGTGAGAAGTAAAGCAGCGTTCCACGCACCACCAATGACTCCAGACGAGGGATACTGATCATGCGAGCAACACCTGCAAGAATGTAAAACAAAAAGAAGTGTGAGTTCCATAGAGAGGACACAACTACTTACACCAGTATATTCAACACACACATTCATGAGTCAACCGAAGAAAGACTTTATTTCAAACACACTTATTGTTAAGTTCTAAAACCTGGAAAGTGCACAACATTGGTTTAGTTTCATTGAATCTAGAACATTGTATACAGTAATTCTTACATGGTATTTTTTTCTGTTAGAAAAATTAGTAGAGAACTGTCTTGAGTTTCAAAAATGTATTGAACAATATGAAAAAAAAAATCAGATACAGGTTGAAACCAAGGAAACAGACACCATTGCTGGGATCACAGATGCAGCAAGGAGGTGTATGTTTCCTACAGACACTTCCTGCTGCATCTGCATTTTCGATATACGGAATTGCACAGCCGCTCTGCAGTTCCACCCATCTCTGAATCAGGCCCTAAGCTCCAGATATAACTCCTGCTAATAGTTGTCCTTAAAAACTCACAAAGTTATTAACAATCTTGATTAGAAGGGACATGGTATTAAGGTTATTCCCTTGGTTTCAACCTGCATCTGATTTTTTTCCATATTGTTCAATACATTTTTTAAACTGAAGATTTGCGATGGTTGCCTCTTTGGCCAGGCTGTGGTAGCTGGAGCTTACAGCAGCCTGACTGGGTCCAGACAGCTGCGAGACCAGGAAATCTGCGTCCACCAACGCAGACCCTGGCCTTGTCCCGTCCGGAAAATGGGGGGAACCCACCCCTAGTTTCCAGGAATGCTGCCTAGGTATGCCCCCGCTCCAATGGGAGGCACTACGAGTGGACTCGCAGATGGAGGGCTGTACATGCACAGTTCTGTAACAATCAGAGATGTGCGCTAACCATCAGGTTAGCGTACATCTCTGAATCAGGCCCTTCGTGAATTGAGAAATATACCAAAACAAATAATTAGATCATGGTAACAAACCTAATAGCTGCTATCGCTATAACCATAGGGTGTGTTTGACCTGCAAACGTGACCAAAAGAATGAGATCCATTTCAATAATTGTAATTTTCTACTTCAGGGTCCATAGGGGTCCACAGGGTGACCTTGGGGTATAGCTGGATCCTCGGGCACCACGGAGTTAAAGCTTTTAGCTGCTCCCAGGATGCACTTGGGTCCATCCTCCCCTATACCCCGCCCCTGAGCCACAGGCACCTCAGTTGTAAGATGGTGCCCGGCCGGGTCACCCTGGGGGGGGGGCTGCAGGAGCAGCCCCCTAAAGCTTTTTTAACTTAGTTAAATTTATTTATTTTTTTAACTATAGTTTTTTCTCCAGAGCGGCAGCGATGGGCTGTCTGTACAGACGCCCACGCTGCCGCTCCTTCTCCCTGCTGGCGCCGCGACGCCAGCACTGAACTGGGGATCGCGGCGGGGGAAGCCATATTGTGTAATAGCCAGACTCTGGTTTCCCCCGGGACTGCTGCCGGAGACGCCGGGGAGATCAAGGTAAGCCGCGCACCGCTGATTAGCGGCGGTGCGCGGGTTCCTTTTAAATGCAGTCCCATGCCCCCGGTCTAGGGGACAGACCGGGGGCGCTAGCGGTGGCGGCGGGCTCCCCCTCCATTGGAGGTATACCCCGCCAGATCACTAGACCACCAGGGTGAATAATGCGGCAAGCGGGATGCCGGCAACCCGGGGGTTAATATGCTAGACAGGGGCTAGCCTCCCCTCGGCTCAGCGCGCCTTTCAGCTAGTAGTCTGGCGTCGCTGAGCTGCAGATACTCGGCCAGTCCTTCTCTGAGATCTCCAGCAGCCATTTTCTCCAGTGGCAGCGCAGATACTCTCAGGGAGCACGCGGACCGATCCCCCTGTGTACCTCTCCCCCAACAAGGACAGTGTACACAGCACTATAGCCCTCCCAGACACTGAATCTGGGCAGGTTGATTGTAGTGGAAAGGTGCAGTGAGTATATCTTCCTGCATGGTATGTGAATTTTGCTAGTGCTGCCTGTCTGTGCTAATTTCTACTTACTGTCAGCCTATACCTATCCCTTTCCTTCTCCTACAAGCCCTACAGGTGTGCGGGGGAAGGGTGTTTCTACTGACCTCACTTATATAGATCACGTATTTGTGAGGTCCGTCACATACAGTGGTGTGCTACACAGGGCCATATTGTGGGCTGTTGTCCAGCACACTGGTGAGTGCGCACGTTTTCTTCCTATGTCATAATTGTATATTTAATTATATAGTCTGTCATGTCTGAGGAGGAGATTGAGCACTCCGTGGCTCCGGTATTGTTCTCCTGCAGGCGCTGTTCTGCAGGAGTGGATAGGCAGGATTTGTCACAGGACGGCCTGTGCGGACGGTGCCAGGCGGTCCCTGGTACGTCTAAACCTCCTATGTCGCAGGAGCCACCATGGGCGATGTTTTCCCAGGTGCTGGTGTCCATCGTGGACAGTCTGTCGGTCCCGACTGCCGTCCCTACTAGGGCGTTACCCCAGCCTACCATCCCCCATTCCCCGGGTGTCCCACAATTATTGCAGACTCCCCCGGGGTCTCAGCCTGTTGGTCTCTATGCGGGGTTGCCAATGTATATACAGTCCACCCCTGTGGCGCAGCAGGCTGTGGTGCCGTTTCAGGCTCCTGTGGCAGCTCCTCCACCCTGGGTGGATGCGCTTTCCCACACTGTCCAAGATTTGGCGGCAGCATCTTCGGCTTTTCAGTCGATGTTGCGCAGTGACGTGCCCTCCAGGGCGTCTAAATGCACAGTTATGGCGCAGGCTGCGCATTTTTCGGACTCTGAGGGGTCCTCGGATGATGGTGAGGTGCATGATGACTCAGCCTCAGATGCCTCATTCCAGGAGGTAGACACGAAGGGCTCTATTTATTAACATTATTTTTACTAAAATAAAGTGAAAAAGGGTGTTTTCACATCCTTTTCACATTATTTTAGTTTCACCTGTAGTTATTACAGGGCAATTGGAGTAGAATTAGTAAAATTCGCGATCGCTGGGGGCGGGGCTTAGCGCCGGGCGGTGGGGCTTAGCGTCAGTGGGGGGGTAGTAGCGGTGGTCGGTCAGCGCATGCGCGGGCTCTTAGTCGCGGTATTTTTTCCGAAAATACCGCGACTAGAGTGCGGATGGGATCCGCAGGGACAGAGCTTTATCGCAAGCTCTGTCCCTGCAAGGGATTTATAGTAAATCCCTGTGATATTGCCTGAATTCGCAATGCGAATTCACTCATTAATATCACACTACAATCCGCATTCAATATGCGGATTGTAGTAAATAGAGCCCTTAGTCTTCCATCAATGTGCGGGCTCTGGTTAGAGCGGTGCGGGCCATTCTTCTGATTGAGGATGAGGCACCCACTCCCAAGTCGAGGTATCCTAGTTTTAAAAAAGCTAAGGTTACTTCTGCAGTGTTCCCCTTGTCTGATCAGTTGACGGATCACATGGCGGTGGCCTGGCAAACGCCCAGTAAGCGATTCCTGCCACAGAAGCGGTTGGCGTCCAATTATCCGTTTCCGGAGGCGCATTGTAAGAAATGGTAAACTCCGCCTGCGGTCGATTCCCATGTAACACGCCTCATCAGGAGTGCTACTTTGCCATTGCCGTCTATATCCTCGCTGAAGGATCCTACGGACAGGAAGGTGGAGACTTGTCTAAAGTCTATTTACTCTCTCTCAGGGGCTGTAGCCCGGCCGTCCATGGCCATCTCCTGGGTGGCCAAGGCCATTGAGGGTTGGGCCAACGCCTTGGAGGATACGTTTACGGATGAAGCTCTGGATGTCCAGAGGGCGTTGTTAGGACAGATGAGAGATGCTGCTTCCTACATTGGAGAAGCATCTTTGGATGCTAGCCTGCTGACCTCTAGGGTTTCGGCGGCAGCAGTGTCTGCTCGCAGATCCTTGTGGTTGAGGTCTTGGAGAGCAGACGCTGATTCAAAGAAAGGCTTGGAGGCCTTACCTTTTAATGGAGAGTTACTATTTGGTCCGGACCTGGACAAAATAGTAGATACCCTGGCAAAATCCAAGTCAGCCTTCCTCCCTTCAGCTACGACACCTGCTAAAGGTCCAGAGCTCGGCCTTTCGCTCCTTTCGGGTTCAGGGCAAGGCAAAGGGTCAGTCCTTCTCGAGGCAGTCTGCAACCAAGACCGCCTCAAAGCCAAAGAAGCAAGCCTGGAGTGCTAGGCGCCCTTCTTCCAAGCAAGAAGATGAGCCTTCTGCATGATGGGACGGGCCTCCCTCTGGGGGACCCCAGAGTGGGAGGCCGACTTCTTCAATTCGCCCAGTGCTGGCACAATCCCACCACGGATGCCTGGTTGCGAGAAGTGGTCTCCCAGGGGTACGCCCTGTCTTTTCGGCACAGACCGCCTCGCCAGTTTTTTTGCACGAGTCCTTCTCAGGACAAAACCAAAGCCTTGCAGGTTCAGGAAGCCATAGAGGCCTTGCTGATGGCGGGGGTCATTATACCCGTACCACAATCTCAATGTGGGATGGGGTATTACTCTACGCTGTTTCTGGTGCAGAAACCCAATGGCTCTCATCGCCCCATCCTCAATTTGAAGTCCCTGAACAGGTTTCTCAGGGTTCCCAAATTCAGGATGGAAACTTTGCGTTCCATCATTCTGGCGATGGAACCGGGGGATTATATGGTCTCCCTGGATATCCAGGACGCCTACCTCCATGTGCCTATAGCAACATCGCACCAACGGTTTCTGCGGTTTGCTATTCTCCACAACCACTACCAATTCAGGGCTCTACCCTTTGGCCTCTCCACGGCACCAAGGGTATTTACCAAGGTGATGGTGGTCATGGCGGCTCACCTTCGGAGCCAGGGGATACGGTTGCTACTGTATATAGACGACCTCCTCTTGCTGGCAAGCTCCCCGGAGGTACTGATCCAGCATCTCCACCTGACGGTCGCTTGTCTACAGGCGCACGGGTGGTTGATCAACTGGAAGAAGTCCTCCCTCATCCCATCACAGCGGATGGTTCATTTGGGGGCCCTGCTGGACTCTCGTCAGCAACGGATTTTTCTGACTCCAGAGAAGGTCTCCTCCTTACAGCTGCGGATTCACAGTTGTCTGAGCAGGGGCAGAGTGTCGGTGCACTCAGCGATGAGAGTTTTGGGGTCCATGGTGTCGGCATTCAACATGGTGGAGTTTGCCCAGTTCCATTCCAGGCCCCTCCAGAGGCTGATTCTTTCGGAATGGAACGGATTGCCACACAAGATCCGCTCTCAGATGCTGGTGTTGTCCTCGGAGGTGCGTCTGTCCCTGGCCTGGTGGCTACAGACGGCTCATCTCCTCGAGGGGCGCCCCTTTTGGATCCCGGAATGGGTTCTGCTCACGACAGATGCCAGTCTCCGGGGGGGGGGGGGGGGGGTGACAGGCTCCTTGTCACTTCAGGGTCGTTGGTCGGCGGAGGAAGCGATTCTTCCCATCAACATCCTGGAACTGCGGGCAGTGTACAGAGCCCTGCAGTCATCCGGTACCGCTCTTCACGGAAGGGCCGTTCAGATGCAGTCAGACAGCGCCACCACGGTGGCGTACAATCAATCACCAGGGAGGGACTCGCAGTCGAGCTGCGATGTCGGAGGTGTCCCGCGTCCTGGCTTGGGCAGAGTGCTATCTTCCAGCTCTCTCGGCAGTCTTCATCCCGGGAGTCCTCAATTGGGAGGCAGACTTCCTCAGCCGTTACGACGTGCATCCCGGGGTATGGTCGCTTCATCCAGAGGTATTCCCACTGCTCGTGGACAATTGGGGGCTGCCAGAGTTGGACCTGATGGCGTCCCGTCACAATCACAAGCTACCCGTGTACGGTTCAAGGACAAGGGACGCAGGCGCAAGTCTGATAGACACGAAGTCGGTGAAATGGCTGTTTCACCTGGCTTACTTGTTCCCTCCGATATCTCTGCTGCCTTGGGTCCTGCGCAAGTTCAAGCAGGACGGAGGCACACTCATCCTGGTGGCCCCAGCGTTGCCCAGAAGGCCGTGGTACTCCGATCTGCGGAGCCTGTCCATCGACGCTCCGTACCTCCTACCTCAACGGCGGGACCTGTTGTCTCAGGGGCCCTGTCTTCACCCGGATCTGGGTCGACTATCTTTGACGGCATGGCTCTTGAGACAGCCGTCCTGAAGTCTCGAGGCTTTTCTAGCTCCGTTATTACCACCATGCTGAGGGCGCGCAAGCCTGCTTCCGCGAGGATCTACCACAGAGTGTGGCACACTTACTTTCAGTGGTGCGAGGCCAGAAAATATGATCCCCAGGTGTTCCGGGTTTCGCGTATTCTGGCTTTCCTTCAGTCGGGTTTGGACTTAGGATTACGTCTTTCCTCACTGAAGGTGCACGTGTCTGCTCTGTCGGTGTGGTTCCAGCGCAGGATTGCTGCTATGCCGGATGTACACACCTTTTTCCAGGGTGTTTTAAGAATCCAGCCTCCCTTTGTGCCACCTGTGGCCCTGTGGGATTTGGCGGTGGTTCTTTGGGCCTTACAGGGTCCTCCTTTTTTCCTCATCTCCTTACTGAACCACAAATTAAATAATTAGAACCACCTGAGGATCTTTAAAAATGTGGCCCTCAGTAATGAATGCACCTGTGCTCCATCAAGGAGCACTGATCTATAGGAGTACAACCAGCTTCATCAGCTGGAAGAAAGTTAACAATATTAGTTTATGGAAAGTACGTTCCTAAAAACCTAAATAATCTCTAATACTACTAACAAGAGTTCCATGCAACAATAACCTTTCAATTCTAACTCAGACCCAATTAGCATTAGTGGTCCTACATATGGTCTAGGGATGACTATGCTCCTGTAAGCGCTAATTAATAGTATTTACTGTACACTGTCACTTTTGATATTACAGCACAATTTTCAGCCTATTACAGTAGGCGGATTCTGCTCACACCCCCATAGGGTGCAAGCAGAATCAGCATCTGTGAGTTAACATGTTCCAGCGGCTTCTACTCTTACTTGATAAATATATATATATATATATATATATATATATATATATTAGGGGTGAGCGGGTTCGGATTTCTGAAATCCGAACCCCCCTGATCCGAGGCAGATCCGAGTCAGGCTCGACTTTTCCCGCCTGACTCGGATCTGAAATCGAGGCAAAACGTCATCATCCCGCCTTCCGGGTCTTGTGGGTTTTGGATCCTATATAAAGTACCCGCGTCGGCGCCATTTTCTCACTCGGCTGTGGACAGTGAAGAGGGAGGGTGGGAGTTAGGGCTGGCTGGGCTGTGTAATGTTGTGCTGTGCTGCTGTTGTCCATAGGGGCTGTGTCCACTACTTCAAAGTCCATAGGGGCTGGCTGGACTGTGTTGTGCAGTCAGTTGTCCATAGGGACTGTCCACTCCAAAGTCCTGTGCAGTGTCCCAGTCCTAAAGGGGTGCTGTAGTGTTGTCCAGGGGGTGCTCTGTCCATCAGGGTTGGTGCCCCCAAGTGCAAAAAAATAATAATATTTTTTCTGTGTTTGTGAATTGTGTGCACTGTGGCTGCACGTGCATCAACAAAGGAGCAGCGCCAAGCGTGCGCCTGTGTCCCATAAGTAAAGGCCGGCTGGCTTGTCCGTTAAAGGGTGCTGTAACCCCCAAAGGGCACTCCAAACAAAATAAAAAAATATATTTTTTTGTGTTTGTGAATTGTGTGCGCAGTAGCCGCACATGCATCAACAAAGTAGTGCCAAGCGTGCGCCTGTGTCCCATAAATAAAGGGCCGGCTGGATTGACCGCTAAAGGGTGCTGTAACACCGAAAGGGCACTCCAAACAAAAAAAAAAAAAGTTTTTCTGTGTTTGTGAATTGTGTGGGCTGTAGCTGCACGTGCATCAACAAAGGAGCAGCGCCAAGCGTGCACTTGTGTCCCATAAGTAAAGGGCCGGCCGGCTCATTTCTTAAAGGGTGGTGTAACCCACAAAGTGCACTAGTCTCCAACAAAAATAAAAAATTATTTTCTGTGTTTGTGTGCGCCTTAGCCGCACGTATATATCAATATAACATAAATGGAGGACCAAACTTTCTCCGATAAAAATAAAATAGGGAAAGATCAAGAAGCACTTCCTCCTAGTGCTGAAGCTGCTGCCACTAGTCATGACATAGACGATAACATGCCATCAACGTCGTCTGCCAAGGCCGATGCCCAATGTCATAGTAGAGGGCACATACAATCCCAAATGACAAAGTTCAGGAAAATGACCTTGAAAAAAACATTTAAATCATCTGAAGAGAAACGTAAATTTGCCAATATGCCATTTACGACACGGAGTGGCAAGGAATGGCTAAGGTCTTTCCCTATGTTCATGACTAGTGGTTCAGCTTCACATGACGATGGAAGCCCTCCTCCCGCTAAAAAAATCAAACGAGTTAAGCTGTCAAAAGCACAGTGAAGAACTGTGCGTTCTAAGAAGATATCACAAATCCCCAAGGAGAGTCCAAGTGTGGTGGTGGTTGCGATGCCTGACCTTCCCAGCAGTGGACGGGAAGAGGTGGCTCTTTCCACCATTTGCACGCCCCCTGCAAGTGCTGAAAGGAGCACCCACAGTCCACTTGCTGATATGCAAATTGAAGATGTACTTCAACAGTGACAACAGGATGAGGATACTGGTGTAGCTGGCGCTGAGGAGGAAGTTGGCGAGGAGGATTCTGATGGTGATGTGGTTTGTTTAAATCAGGCTCCGGGGGAGACAGTTGTTGTCCATGGGATGAAAAAGCCCATCACGGTCATGCCTGGGCAAAAGACCAAACATTCCACCTCTTTGGTCTGGCAATATTTCTATCCAAATCCGGACAACAACTGTCTTGCCATATGTACCATATGTAAAAGGTGAAATAAGTAGGGGTAGGGACGTTAACCACCTAGGAACATCCTCCCTTATACGGCACCTGCAGCGCGTTCATAAAAAGTTACTGTCAAGTTCAGAAACTTTGGCTAAGACCGTAAGCAGTCCAGGGACACCTTAATCCCTTTTTCCTGTTTTATACAAGGAATCGGTGGATGAGGAGGATGAGGATGACATCTTGCCTCCGTAGAGCCAGTTTGTGCAGGGACACATTAATTGCCAGCTTGTTTTGTGGGGGCCCAAACGAACCAATCATTTCAGCCACAGTCATGTGGCAGACCCTGGCGCTGAAATGATTGGTTTGTTAAAGTGTGCATGTCCTATTTATACAACATAAGGGTGGGTGGGAGGGCCCAAGGACAATTCCATCTTGCACCTCTTTTTTTTTTTCTTTGCATTATGTACAGTTTGGGGCCTAGTTTTTCAAACTGCCATCCTGTCTGCCACTGCAGTGTCACTCCTAGATGGGCCACGTGTTTGTGCCGCCCACTCGTGTCGCTTAGCATAGTCATCCAGCTACCCTGGTGCAATCTTTTGGCCATAAAAACAATATTGTGAGGTATGAGGTGTTCAGAATAGACTGGAAATGAGTGGGAATGAAGGTTATTGAGGTTAATAATTGCATAGGAGCAGAAAAACCCACAAATTCTGTGATTTAAGCTGTTTTTAAAAAAAATACAGATCCAAAACCCAAAACACGGAAGGGTGGTTTTGGCAAAACCAATCCAGATCCAAAACACGAAGAAAGATCCAAAACCCGAAAAGTGGCCGGTGCGCGCGCACACACACACACACACACACACACACGTCCATAAATATTGGGACATTAACAGAATTTTCAGATTTTGGCCCCTATTCACCACCACAATGGTTTTGAAATGAAATAAACAAGATGTGCTTTAACTGCAGACTTTCAGATTTAATTTGAGGGTAATTACATCCAAATCGGGTGAACGGTGTAGGAATTACAACGGTTTCCATATGTGCCTCCCACTTTTTAAGGGGCCAAAAGTAATGGGACTATCAACTCAAAAGCTATTTCATGGACAGGTGTGGGCTATTCCCTCGTTATTTCATTATCAATTAAGCAGGTAAAAGGTCTGGAGTTGATTCTAGGTGTGACATTTGCATTTGAAATCAGTTGCTGTCGACTCTCAATATGAGATCCAAAGAGCTGTCACTATCAGTGAAGCAAGCCATCATTAGGCTGAAAAGTCAAAAAACAAACCCATCAGAGAGATAGCAAAAACATTAGGTGTGGCCAAATCAACTGTTTGGAACATTCTTAAAAAGAAAGAATGCACCGGAGAGCTCAGCAACACCAAAAGTCCCGGAAGACCACGGAAAACGACTGTGGTGGATGACAGAAGAATTATTTCCCTGGTGAAGAAAAACCCCTTCACAACAGTTGGCCAAATCAAGAACACTCTCCAGGAGGTAGATGTATATGTGTCAAAGTCAACAATCAAGAGAAGACTTCACAAGAGTGAATATAGAGGGTTCACCACAAGATGAAAACCATTGGTGAGCCACAAAAACAGGAAGACCAGATTAGAGTTTGCCAAACAAAATCTAAAAAAGCCATTACAGTTCTGGAACAACATCCTATGGACAGATGAGACAAAGATCAACTTCTACCAGAGTGATGGGAAGAGAAGACTACGGAGAAGGAAAGGAACTGCTCATGATCCAAAACATACCACCTCATCAGTGAAGCATGGTGGTGGTAGTGTCATGGCGTGTGCATGTATGGCTGCCAATGGAACTGGTTCCCTTGTATTTATTGATTATGTTACTGCTGACAAAAGCAGCAGAATTAATTCTGAAGTGTTTCGGGCAATATTATATGCTCATATTCAGTCAAATGCTTCAGAACTCATTGGACAGCGCTTCACAGTGCAGATGGACAATGACCCAAAGCATACTGCAAAAGCAACCAGAGTTTTTTAAGGCTAAAAAGTGGAATGTTATGCAATGGCCAAGTCAATCCCCTGACCTGAATCCTATTGAGCGTGCATTTCACTTGATGAAGACAAAACTGAAGGGAAAATGCCCCAAGAACAAGCAGGAACTGAAGACATTTGCAGTAGAGGCCTGGCAGAGTATCACCAGGGATGAAACCCAGCGTCTAGTGATGTCTATGCGTTCCAGACTTCAGGCTGTAATTGCCTGCAAAGGATTTGCAACAAAGTATTAAAAAACAAGAGATATGGTAAGAACTTACCTTTGTTATCTCTGTTTCTACGAAGTCCATAGGGTCCACAGGGTGACCTTGGGGTATAGCTGGATCCTGGATCCTCGGGCACCACGGAGTTAAAGCTTTCAGCTGCTCCCAGGATGCACTTGGGTCCAACCTCCCCTATACCCCGCCCCCGAGCCACAGGCACCTCAGTTGGTAAGCAGCCCAGGCCGGAGGAGGAGACGAAACAGAGAGAAGGAAGACTGGAACACACAAGAACCATACTCACAGAAATGGGAGACGGAAAACCGGTGACCAGTCACAGAGCCCATATGAAGCCAGGTGCGTCAGGGCGGGTGCCCTGTGGACCCTATGGACTTCGTAGAAACAGAGATAACAAAGGTAAGTTCTTACCATATCTATTGTTTTCTACTTCAGGGTCCATAGGGGTCCACAGGGTGACCTTGGGGATGTCCCAAAGCAGTCCAACTAAGGGCGGGGACGCTCCTGTGCTGATAGAACCCAGCGCCCAAAGGATGCATCCTGAGAGGCAAAGGTGTCAAACGCATAGAACCTCAAAAAGGTCTGAATGGAAGACCAGGTGGCCGCCTTACAGAGCTGAACAGCAGAGGCG
The DNA here is from genome assembly GCA_031769625.1 of Taudactylus pleione. Classification (NCBI taxonomy): domain Eukaryota; kingdom Metazoa; phylum Chordata; class Amphibia; order Anura; family Myobatrachidae; genus Taudactylus; species Taudactylus pleione. Next base: position 981,536 of record JAUIMM010000085.1, read on the forward strand.
CCACGGCTAGCAGCCCAAGAAGGGCCCACGGACCGAGTGGAATGAGCCTTAACAGAGGCTGGAACAGGTAAACCCTCCTGCATATAAGCCTCAATAATAACAGAACGAAGCCAACGGGCTAGAGTCTGTTTGTTGGCAGGCCAACCCCTCTTGTGAAAACCAAAGAGGATAAACAAAGAATCCGACTTCCTCACAGAACTAGTCCGGTCTACATAAACCTGGAGTGCCCTTACAACGTCTAAGGAAGTCTCCCCAGCCGAAAGATCAGGTGACTGAAAGGCTGGTACAACAATTTCCTGATTAATGTGGAACCTGGAAACCACCTTAGGCAGGAAATCAGGACGAGTGCGAAGCACCGCTCTGTCCTGATGAAAAATCAGAAAAGGGGGACGACAAGAAAGCGCCCCCAAATCTGAAACCCTCCTGGCAGAAGCAATTGCCAAGAGGAAAACAGTTTTAAAAGTTAGCCACTTGAGCTCCACTGACTCCAAGGGCTCAAAAGGAGGACCCTGTAAGGCCCTAAGAACCACCGCCAAATCCCACGGGGCCACCGGTGGCACAAAGGGAGGCTGGATTCTCAAAACACCCTGGAAAAAGGTGTGTACGTCCGGCATAGCAGCGATCCTGCGCTGGAACCACACCGACAGACCAGACACGTGTACCTTCAGTGAAGAAAGACGTAATCCTAAGTCCAAACCGGACTGAAGGAAAGCCAGAATACGCGAAACTCGGAACACCTGGGGATCATAGTTTCTGGCCTCGCACCACTGAAAGTAAGTGTGCCACACTCTGATAGATCCTCGCGGAAGCAGGCTTGCGCGCCCTCAGCATGGTGGTAATAACGGAGCTAGAAAAGCCCCGAGACCTCAGGACGGCTGTCTCAAGAGCCACGCCGTCAAAGATAGTCGACCCAGATCCGGGTGAAGACAGGGCCCCTGAGACAACAGGTCCCGCCGTTGAGGTAGGAGGTACGGAGCGTCGATGGACAGGCTCCGCAGATCGGAGTACCACGGCCTTCTGGGCCACGCTGGGGCCACCAGGATCAGTGTGCCTCCGTCCTGTTTGAACTTGCGCAGGACCCGAGGCAGCAGAGATATCGGAGGGAACAAGTAAGCCAGTTGAAACAGCCATTTCACCGACAGCGCGTCTATCAGACTTGCGCCTGCGTCCCTTGTCCTTGACCCGTACACAGGCAGCTTGTGATTGTAACGGGACGCCATCAGGTCCAGCTCTGGCAGCCCCCACTTGTCCACGAGTAGTTGGAATACCTCTGGATGAAGCGACCATTCCCCGGGATGCACATCGTAACGGCTGAGGAAGTCTGCCTCCCAATTGAGGACTCCTGGGATGAAAACTGCCGAGAGAGCTGGAAGATAGCGCTCCGCCCAAGCCAGGACGCGGGACACCTCCGACATCGCAGCTCGACTGCGAATCCCTCCCTGGTGATTGATGTACGCCACCGTGGTGGCGTTGTCCGACTGTACCTGAACGGCCCTTCCGTGAAGAGCGGTGCCGGACGACTGCAGGGCTCTGTATACTGCCCGCAGTTCCAGGATGTTGATGGGAAGAATCGCTTCCTCCGCCGACCAACGACCCTGAAGTGACAAGGAGCCTGTCACCGCCCCCCAACCCCGGAGACTGGCATCTGTCGTGAGCAGAACCCATTCCGGGATCCAAAAGGGGCGCCCCTCCAGGAGATGCGCTGTCTGCAGCCACCAGGCTAGGGACAGACGCACCTCCGAGGACAACACCAGCATCTGAGAGCGGATCCTGTGTGGCAATCCGTTCCATTCCGAAAGAATCAGCCCCTGCAGGGGCCTGGAATGGAACTGGGCAAACTCCACCATGTCGAATGCCGACACCATGGACCCCAAAACTCTCATCGCTGAGTGCACCGACACTCTGCCACTGCTCAGACAACTGTGAATCCGCAGCTGTAAGGAGGAGACCTTCTCTGGAGTCAGAAAAGTCCGTTGCTGACGAGAGTCCAGCAGGGCCCCCAAATGAACCATCCGTTGTGATGGAATGAGGGAGGATTTCTTCCAGTTGATCAACCAGCCGTGCGCCTGTAGACAAGCGACCGTCAGGTGGAGATGCTGGATCAGTACCTCCGGGGAGCTTGCCAGCAAGAGGAGGTCGTCTAGATACGGTAGCAACCGTATCCCCTGGCTCCGAAGGAGAGCCGCCATGACCGCCATCACCTTGGTAAATACCCTTGTTGCCGTGGAGAGACCAAAGGGTAGAGCCCTGAATTGGTAGTGGTTGTGGAGAATAGCAAACCGCAGAAACCGTTGGTGCGATGTTGCTATAGGCACATGGAGGTAGGCGTCCTGGATATCCAGGGAGACCATATAATCCCCCGGTTCCATCGCCAGTATGATGGAACGCAAAGTTTCCATCCTGAATTTGGGAACCCTGAGAAACCTGTTCAGGGACTTCAAATTGAGGATGGGGCGATGAGAGCCATTGGGTTTCTGCACCAGAAACAGCGTAGAGTAATACCCCATCCCACGTTGAGACTGTGGTACGGGTATAATGACCCCCGCCGTCAGCAAGGCCTCTATGGCTTCCTGAACCTGCAAGGCCTTGGTTTTGTCCTGAGAAGGACTTGTGCAAAAAAAAAAAACTGGCAAGGCGGCCTGTGCCGAAAAGACAGGGCGTACCCCTGGGAGACCACTTCTCGCACCCAGGCATCCGTGGTGGTATTGTGCCAGCACTGGGCGAATTGAAGAAGTCGGCCTCCCACTCTGGGGTCCCCCAGAGGGAGGCCCGTCCCATCACGCAGAAGGCTTATCTTCTGGCTTGGAAGAAGGGCGCCTAGCACTCCAGGCTTGCTTCTTTGGCTTTGAGGCGATCTTGGGTGCGGACTGCCTCGGGAAGGACTGACCCTTTGCCTTGCCCTGAACCCGAAAGGAACGAAACGCCGAGCTCCGGACCTTAGCAGGTGTAGTAGCTGAAGGGAGGAAGGCTGACTTGGATTTTGCCAGGGTATCTACTATTTTGTCCAGGTCCGGACCAAATAGTAATTCCCCATTAAAAGGTAAGGCCTCCAAGCCTTTCTTTGAATCCGCGTCTGCTCTCCAAGACCGCAACCACAAGGATCTACGAGCAGACACTGCTGCCGCCGAAACCCTAGAGGTCAACAGGCTAGCATCCAAAGATGCTTCTCCAATGTAGGAGGCGGCATCTCTCATCTGTCCTAACAACGCCCTCTGGACATCCGGAGATTCATCCGTAAACGTGTCCTCCAAGGCGTTGGCCCACCCCTCAATGGCCTTGGCCACCCAGGAGATGGCCATGGACGGCCGGGCTACAGCCCCTGAGAGAGAATAAATAGACTTTAGACAAGTCTCCACCTTCCTGTCCGTAGGATCCTTCAGCGAGGATATAGACGGCAATGGCAAAGTAGCACTCCTGATGAGGCGTGTTACATGGGAATCGACTGCAGGCGGAGTTTCCCATTTCTTACAATGCGCTTCCGGGAATGGATAATTGGACGCCAAGCGTTTCTGTGGCAGGAAACGCTTACTGGGCGTCTGCCAGGCCACCGCCATGTGATCAGTCAACTGATCAGACAAGGGGAACGCTGTAGAAGTAACCTTAGCTTTTTTAAAACTAGGATACCTTGACTTGGGAGCGGGTGCCTCATCCTCAATCAGAAGAATAGCCCGCACCGCCTTAACCAGAGCCCGCACATTGATGGAAGACTTAGTGTCTACCTCCTGGACTGAGTCATCCTGTACCTCACCATCATCCGAGAACCCCTCAGAATCCGAAAGATGCGCAGCCTGTGCCATGACTGAGCGTTTAGACGCCCTGGAGGGCACGTCACTGCGCAACATCGACTGAAAAGCCGAAGATGCTGCCGCCAAATCTTGGACAGTGTGGGAAAGCGCATCCACCCAGGGTGGAGGAGCTGTCACAGGAGCCTGAAACGGCACCACAGCCGGCTGTGCCACAGGGGTGGACTGAATATACATTGGCAACCCCGCATAGGGACCACCAGGCTGAGACCCCGGGGGAGTCTGCAATAATTGTGGGACACCCGGGGAATGGGGGATGGCAGGCTGGGGCAACGCCCTAGTAGGGGCGGCAATCGGGACCGACAGACGGTCCGCGATGGACACCAGCACCTGGGAAAACATCGCCCATGGTGGCTCCTGCGAAATGGGAGGTTTAGACGTACCAGGGACCGCCTGGCACCGTCCGCACAGGCCGTCCTGAGACAAATCCTCCCTATCCACTCCTGCAGAACAGCGCCTGCAGGAGAACAATGCTGGAGCCCCGGAGTGCTCAATCTCCTCCTCAGACATGACTTAGGAAGAAAACGTGCGCACTCACCAGTGTGCTGAACAACAGCCCACAATATGGCACCGTGTAGCACACAACTGTATGTGACGGACCTCACAAATACGTGATCTATATAGGTGAGGTCAGTAGAAACACCCTTCCCCCGCACACCTGTAGGGCTTGTAGGAGAAGGAAAGGGATAGGTACAGGCTGACAGTAAGTAGAAAAAAGACACAGACAGGCAGCACTAGCAAAAGTCACATACCATGCAGGAAGATATACTCACTGCACCTTTCCACTACAATCAACCTGCCCAGATTCAGTGTCTGGGAGGGCTATAGTGCTGTGTACACTGTCCTTCTGCAGGGGAGAGGTACACAGGGGGACCGGTCCGCGTGCTCCCTGAGAGTATCCACGCTGCCACAGAGAAAATGGCCGCTGGAGACCTCAGAGGAGGAGTGGCCGTGTAGCTGCAGCTCAGCAACGCCAGACTACGAGCTGAAAGGCGCGCTGAGCTGAGGGGAGGAGCCGCTAGACAGGGAAGGCTTCCTCCCCTGGCTAGCATATTTAACCCACGGGTTGCCGGCATCCCGCTTGCCGCTTAATTTACCCTGGTGGTCTAGTGGTCTGGCGGGGTATGTCTCCGCTGGAGGGGGGGCCCGCCGCCACCGCTAGCGCCCCCGGTCTGTCCCCTAGACCGGGGGCATGGGACTGCATTTGAAAGGAACCCGCGCACCGCCGCTAATCAGCGGTGCGCGGCTTACCTGATCTCCCCGGCGTCTTCCGGCAGCAGTCCCGGGGGAAACCAGAGTCCGGCTATTACACAATATGGCTTCCCCCGCCGCGATCCCCAGTTCAGTGCTGGCGTCGCGGCGCCAGCAGGGAGAAGGAGCGGCAGCGTGGGCGTCTGTACAGACAGCCCAGCGCTGCCGCTCTGTAGAAAAACTGTAGTAAAAAATAAATAAATAAATTTAACTAAGTTAAATAAAAAATTAAAAGCTTTAGGGGGCTGCTCCAGCAGCCCACCCCGCAGGGTGACCCGACTCCGGCCGGGCACCATCTAAAACTGAGGTGCCTGTGGCTCGGGGGCGGGGTATAGGGGAGGTTGGACCCAAGTGCATCCTGGGAGCAGCTGAAAGCTTTAACTCCGTGGTGCCCGAGGATCCAGGATCCAGCTATACCCCAAGGTCACCCTGTGGACCCCTATGGACCCTGAAGTAGAAAGTGAAAGTTAGATTTAGGATTGTTTAGTTTGTCCCATTACTTTTGGCCCCTTAAAAAGTGGGAGGCACATACAGAAACCGTTGTAATTCCTACACCGTTCACCAGATTTGGATGTAATTACCCTCAAATTAAATCTGAAAGTCTGCAGTTAAAGCACATCTTGTTTGTTTCATTTCAAAGCCATTGTGGTGGTGAATAGAGGCCAAAATATGAAAATTCTGTCAATGTCCCAATATTTATGGACCTGACACATATATTATATATATATATATATATATAGTCAAATTGCTGGCACTCCACATAAATGCAAAATAAATTACTTGCCTTGGTGCCTTCCTGGAAGTTCAATAGAACACCCACTTACATATGTAGAAAGGGAAAGGCGGCACTCACAGGTCTGAAGAAATGAAAGAATCAAACTTGACAACTGTGTCTGCCTTCTTCAACGCTTCAGTCTCACATGACTTTTATCAAGAACACTATGATAAAAGTCATGTGAGACTGAAACGTTGAACAAGGCAGACAGTTGTCAAGACCTGCGAGTGCTGCCTTTCCCTTTCTACATATATATATATATATATATATATATACACACACACACACACACACACACACACACACACACACACCCACACATCTATATACATACACACACACATATATATTGATTTTTATTATATGGTTATGTTTGTTAAACCCATTTTTAATCTGAAGTCAGTTCTCTGCTAGTTATTATCTATTAAAAGTTTATTGGTTACCGCAACGGCACTGGGTGTTTTGGGGATTTGTGGGATATTTCTATTTTTAGGGTAGAACCAATGACTTCTACCCATATTAACTGCAGCTGTGGAATCCTTGCTAATTAGATTTAATTAGGTTTCTAGTGCTAATTGAAGCTTAGTTGGTGTGTGTGTGTACCCACAGTTACCAGGGCTTTGAAGACCCATTTAACTCTGCCCACTCATTTCAACACCCTGTACTTTAAATGGAGTTCATACACTAAAATGTAGCAGCCTTTCGAGTAAATGGGCCATAGAAAAATGAAAAACCACAATGCTGGTTAAAGCGCTCATGCTACCCTCAGTAACATGCTAAAACTGTGGCAGGGCATTCTGAGATTTGTAGTTCCACAACAGCTGGAGGGCAGCATTCTGAATACTCCTGATGTAAACAACGCACTCAGTCACCTGTGCTGTGAAATGCCTTGAATGCACTGAAGTGGAACAAGTAGCCATGGAGAGAAAATAAATAAAAACAGAAACTCTAACTGCACAAATACTAGCATGAAGTTTGGCTTGCCTACCCTCCCGATTTGGCCGGGAGCCTCCCGAATATCGGGTGCCGCTCCCAGCCCCCCCGGAAAGGCAGGCAAGCCTCCCGACACCCGCCAGAGTGAATGTAGAAACCCTGGCAGCGGGGGGGCCCGGTGATTCGCGCTGAATCGCATCCTCGTGGCCCCGCCCCCTGCTTCACAATGCTGTTTATGCCGCCATTGTGAAGAGGGGTTGGGGCCGCGATCACGCCCACGGCCCCGCCCCCAACACGGCAGTATTTTCTGGCCAGGCCCCCCACTGAAAGCAGACATTCAGCTCCCTCCTGGAAGGAGGGAGCTGAATGTCTGCAAGTATGGCATGAACGCAAATAGAAAGAAATCAATGGAGGACACATGGAGAATGTTAATAGAATAAGCAGCCTCCAAAATACACTGCTGGCAAGGCTCTGACTGCAGACAATACCTGGTATGGGATCAGTGTAACCACAAAAAGTTTCCTACCCATACTATATTACAATAGTTAATAAAAATGCATGTGAGAAGGATGATTTTTTTTAAAGTCATTGGACTTTAGGCAAGAAAATTGACCCTTTCTACATCAGGGTCCATAGGGTATCCACAGGATAGGTGATGACGTCAGGCATCGGGCACCATAGAGTTAAAGTTTTCAGCCTCCCAGGATGCACTAGGGTCCCCCTCCTATACCCTGCCCCCGAGCTAAGGCATCTCAGTTTTCGTTGGTGCCCGGCAGGAGTCGGATGCACCTGTTTAGAGGGGGGCTAAGATTAGCCCCTGAAGTTTTCTTCACAGCAGCTGTGGCTGCTCATCTGGAAGTACAGCATGGACAGTCAATGCTGACGTCCATGCTGTCTTCCCTACACCCCCGCCGGTACCAGAACGCCGGTACTGATCCGGGGATGCTGGTAAGCATCTGGGGGTCACAGCTAGCGGTGACCCCAGATGTTTGGGACAATGGCTGGATTCAAGGGGGCAGCAGGTAAGCAGCGGGGTCCCGCGGTGGGTCACTGCTGAGCACATGGTCCAGAGTCTGCTGCCTGTACTTTCACTTTCTACTGTCAGCCATTTCACTGTCCCTGCTCTTCTTCTGCTAAAGCCATTGCGGTGCAGTGATTGCAGGGTGGTTCTCCCACTATACTAACAAGTATCAGTGAGAGGGGTCACATACTTACCATCATATCTGAGAGTGACTTTCCTCTCCAGCTTATGTGTACTACGTGTAAGGTACCAATAGTAGGGTGGGAGGGTAACGCGGAGGGGCTATGTCGGCAGTGTTATTTATTGGCGCAGCCAATTACTGTCACGGCTTCGGTACAGGAGCCGCCCTGGGCTTGTTTCGCCAAAGCGCTTACAACCCTGGTGGGCCAATTAGCTCCGCAGCCTGCGTTTTCACAGATGGGATTGTCCCAGCAGTCAGTGGTGTCGTCACCCATGCAGGGTTTCCCGAGACAATTGATGGTACCCCACAGTCTCCCTATTTCCCCTCCCCAGGTCTCTCAGAAGCCTGCGTGGGTTAATTCACTGACAAGTTCTGTACAGCATTTGTTGGACGTGTTACAAGGGGAGTCTGTGTTGCGGCCACATAAGCGGCCGGTGGCGTCTTTGTCCGCTCCTTATGAGGATGACGACGCGACGTCTGATGATGGGGAGATTCTGGATCTTTCTGACCAAGAACCTCTCCGTATTAAAGAGTCGGACACTAAGTCCAAGGTTTATATTCCTGGATTTATTCGGGCAGTCCGTACGGCTTTAGTGATTGAGGATGAAGATCCTCCGGTGTCCAAGTCAAAATATGCCTTTTTTAAGGATATTAAGGGTGACGCCACAGTGTTTCCTCTTTCGGGTCAGTTAGTAGACCATTTAGAGGAGGCGTGGAAACACCCTGGTAAACGGTATCAACCTCAGAGACGCTTGGCGGTGGCTTACCCGTTTGCAGACAATTATTTTTCTAAGTTGGAATCCCCTCCACAGGTGGATTCTCATGTGACACGCCTGGTCCTAAGTGCCACGTTGCCCATGCCCTCCATGTCCTCCTTGAAGGATGCTACGGAACGTAAGGTGAAGATCTGCCTAAAGTCCGTTTATTCCCTCGCGGGAGGGGGGGCAGCCAGGCTGGCTATGGCCATTTGTTGGGTAGCCAGAGCCATGGAGCGCTGGGCGGATAGTTTGGAGGCGTATTTGGATTCCGACTGTTCGGCTGAACAGACCGAGTTGGTTGGCAATCTCCGGGATTCGGCCACTTACATTAATGAAGTGGCCTTGGACATCAGTACCCTAACTTCTCGGATTTTTTCGGCAGCTGTAGCTGCTCGTCGCACCTTATGGTTGCGATCTTGGAAGGTGGACGCTGATTCCAAAAAGGGCTTGGAAGTTTTGCCTTTTAATGGAGAAGTCCTATTTGGTCCGGATCTGGACAAAATTGTAGCCACGCTGGCGGCAGCCAAATCTGCATGTCTCCCGTCTGCTGGAGTTCCTTCCAGTTCAGGTACATCGTCCTTTCGGCCTTACAAGGCCCAGGGTAGGCCTAAAGCACAGTCTTTTCCCCGACAGGCTGGCCCCAAAAAATCGGCCAAGCCCCGGAAACAGGCCTGAAGTACCAGACGTCCGGCCCCTAAGTCAGATGACAAGCCTGCGGCCTGACGGTCCGGGCCTCCCTTTGGGGGATCCCAAAGTGGGAGGCCGCCTGCTGCAGTTCGCCCAGTGTTGGTCGGTAACCACGACAGACAATTGTGTTCACGAGGTGGTTTCTCACGGGTATGCCCTCTCCTTTCGGCACAGGCCCCCATCCCGATTCTTCACCACAGGTCTTCCATCAGACCGGAACAAAGCCATGGAATTGCGGAAGATTTTGCACACTATGCTCCAGACTGGAGTTATAGTGTCTGTTCCATTCTCCCAGAGGGGCCAGGGTTTCTATTTCAATCTGTTTTTGGTGCAGAAACCCAATGGGTCGTACCGTCCGATCCTCAACCTCAAAGCACTCAACAAGTCCTTGCGGGTGCCGAGGTTTCGGATGGAGACCCTACGGTCCATCATTCTGGCGCTGGAACCTGGGGATTACATGGTGTCGTTGGACATACAGGACGCTTACCTGCATGTCCCTATTCTTTTACGCCATCAACAGTTCCTCAGGTTTGCAATCCGCAACGATCACTTCCAGTTCCGGGCGTTACCTTTTGGCCTGGTGACAGCACCACGTGTGTTCACCAAGGTTATGGCGGTCATGGGGGCTTCCCTGCGGCTGCAGGGAGCCCGCAAGTTGCCGTACCTAGACGACCTTCTGTTGGTAGCAGGATCTCCAGAGCTCCTTCTACGCCATTTGGATCTGACGATTGCGATACTGCAACGGCACGGCTGGTTAATAAACTGGCAGAAGTCCACCCTGATCCCGTCTCAGAGGATTCTACACCTCGGAGCCTTATTGGACTCCAGACAGCAAAGGATCTTTGTGACGGGGGAAAAGATCTCTGCCTTGCAGTTGAGGGTGCGCAGTTGTCTGCAGAGTCGCCGTGTGACTCTGCACTCGGCGATGAGGTTACTGGCCTCCATGGTGTCAGTATTCGACATGGTGGAATATGCCCAGTTTCACTCCAGACCTCTGCAGCAATTGATCCTGTCCAAATGGAATGGACTGCCTCAGAGTCTAAAATCCCAGACGATGGTGCTCACTCCAGAGGTTCGCCTGTCCCTCGCCTGGTGGTTGCAGACGACCCATCTCAACAAGGGTCGTCCATTCTGGGTGGCGAATTGGGTCCTGTTGACAACGGACGCCAGCCTTCGGGGCTGGGGAGCAGTCACGGGTCCACACTTGTTCCAGGCAGAAACAGAGCTTCCAATAAACATCTTGGAGCTCCACGCGGTTTTCAATGCTCTCCAGCAGGCACATTGGGTTCTCCAAGGTCACCCCGTGCAGGTCCAGTCGGACAACGCCACCACCGTGGCCTACATAAATCGGCAAGGAGGAACCTGAAGTCGGGCGGCACTCGTAGAGGTATCCCAAATCCTGGTTTGGGCGGAACGCAATCTCCCGGCCATATCAGCAGTATTCATCCCGGGAGTCCTAAACTGGGAGGCGGACTTTCTCAGTCGCCAGGACGTTCATCCGGGGGAATGGTCTCTGCACCAGGACGTCTTTCAACTTCTGGTGGACGGATGGGGTCTTCCAGAGATTGACCTCATGGCGTCACGGCACAACAACAAGTTGCCGGAGTACGGGTCTCGCACAAGAGACGAAAAGGCTTCTCTGGTGGATGCTCTGTCCGTCCAGTGGACGTTCCGGTTTGCTTATCTATTTCCTCCGTTTTCCCTTCCACGGGTAATCCGGAAATTCAAACAGGACATTCCTCTGCGGTTGCCGTTACGACCGGGCCTACTGTCACAGGGTCCTTGTCTTCACCCGGACCTGACTCGGCTGTCTTTGACGGCGTGGCTGTTGAGACGGCCATGTTAAGGACCAGGGGGTTTTCCAGCTCTGTAGTGCAAACTATGCTAAGGGCTCGGAAACCATCTTCTGCAAGGATATACCATTGTGTGTGGCATACGTTCTTCCAGTGGTGTCAACCAAGAGGTTATGCTCCTGGGGAGTTCTGTCTGTCTAGGGTGTTAGCTTTCCTACAGGCGGGACTGGACCATGGGCTTCGCCTTGCATCTCTGAAGGTGCAGGTGTCTGCCCTGTCTGTCTGGTTCCATCATAGGATTGCTGCAATCCCTGATGTGCGCACCTTTATGCAAGGTGTTCTCCGAATTCAGCCACCTTTTGTTCCACCGGTGGTGCCTTGGGATTTGGCTGTGGTCCTGAGGGCTCTCCAGGGACCGCCGTTTGAACCACTGGGCTCAGTGGACCTCAAATGGCTGACAGCTAAAACAATTTTCCTTCTGGCCACTGCTTCGGCCAGACGTGTTTCTGACTTAGGGGCTCTCTCCCGTAGACCCCCTTTTCTGATTTTTCATAGGAACAGGGCGGTGCTGCGCACTCGTCCTGGTTTCCTTCCTAAAGTTGTTTCAAGTTTCCACATCAACGAGGAAATCGTTGTGCCGGCTTTTAGTTCACCTGATCTTTCAGTGGGTGAGGCCACTTTGGACGTTGTGCGGGCCTTAAGGATTTATGTTGACCGCACTTCTTCGTTTAGGAAGTCGGACGCCTTGTTTGTCCTCTATGGCTTCCGTAAAAAGGGTTGGCCTGCTTCAAAGCAAACTTTGGCAGGTTGGATTCGTATGGCAATTTCTGAAGCTTATCTTCATGAAGGCCTTTCGGTTCCATCCTCTGTAAGGGCTCATTCCACTAGGTCTGTGGGTCCTTCGTGGGCAGCTAGACGTGGTGCCTCCGCAGTCCAGATCTGCAAGGCTGCCACGTGGTCCTCTGTCCATACCTTTGTGAGGTATTACGCGTTTGACACCTTCGCCTCTCAGGATGCTTCCTTCGGGCGGCGGATTCTCCTTTCAGCACAAGAGCGTCCCCACCCTTAAAGGATACTGCTTTGGGACATCCCCAAGGTATCCCGTGGATACCCTATGGACCCTGATGTAGAAAATATGAGATATGGTAAGAACTTACCTTTGTTATCTCTATTTCTAAGAAGTCCATAGGGTTCCACAGGACTCCCGCCCTGTCGCACCTGTGCTGCAGATGGGCTTTGCTCTGGTCACCGGTTTTTCCGTCTCCCTCTGATGAGAATGTGATTCTTGTGTGTGTCCAGATCTTTTTTCTCTCTCTTCCTTCTCCTCCTCCGGCCTATGGCTTGGTACGTAACAGATGCCTTGGCTCGGGGGCAGGTATAGGAGGGGGACCCTAGTGCATCCTGGGAGGCTGAAAACTTTAACTCTATGGTGCCCGATGCCTGACGTCATCACCTATACCCCCAAGGTATCCTGTGGAACTCTATGGACTTCGTAGAAATAGAGATAACAAAGGTAAGTTCTTACCATATCTCATATTTTTGCTTCCAGGCGTCCATAACATAATTGCACCTCAGGGGGCTCCACCATTTTGTACATTTTCATGTGGTGTCAATTTTAACAAATAAAAAAATTATATTTGTTCTAGAAATCAAATAAATATCTTTAATATATGGACATGATACAGGAAAAAACTGTTTTCCCTTGACTCTGCCAGGAGTTAATTTTCATGAATTCAACCCACAAAAAAAACCCTTATTTTATTGTGTGATTTTGAAAGCTTACAGGTATACTACATAGGGTTGATGTACAATACTGTATGGTTTGATTCATAATAAAGTATATTTGCAAAAACCGCAGATGTGGGTCTATCGTTTAAAATTAAAAATTTTTTAAAAACAAAAATGTTCTCACATGTATGTGGGGCATAGCATGTTATTAGATACAACATGTAAATAAATGACCTTACACTAATAGCACTGTGGCAGTGATTATCTGTACATGTAACTAATCATTTATTTTAGACATGGTAGATTATTATACAACACCATGAAATATAAGTCTCTTATTCACCTGTTGCCATCTTTTCCATACTGCCGGCCACGAGGCTGTCGAACACCTGCCCGTAAATCCTCTCCAGCATATCCCGCTGTTCCTTGGACGAGCGCACCAACATCTGTGCAAACATATAGCCTCCAATGGAAATTGCATGGACGTAAAGTCTGCGGGAGCAAAGGTCCTTTTCTCCCATCAGTAGATCTATTAACTGTCCTGCATACGCTAGCCCTGTTTTGGGCCATAGAAAGTGCAACATTGAGCTCTCTGCCACGAGCACATCAAAACCCAATTTAAAGTACAGCTGAATATACTTTTCATGGGATCGAGACTTTGAGCCCAGCCAGGGAAGGAAGAGTAAAAGTGGACGGGAGGTCTGACAGCTTACAGAGTCTGAGGGATTGGTGTGCAGCGATACCAAGTTGGAGTATTTCTTCACATTTGGAGGCAGCAGTGAGGTAGTCTGAGTTTGACCTTCACGGACAGTTCCAGAAGTTATATTCACAGCCAGGTCAAGAGGCATGGTACTGGTTTGGTAACGGAGGTAATGACCCTGCAGTAATTAGAGAAGAACATATACAATAAATTGCATATTATCACACTGGCCTGAACTCTTATCCATCCCATCTGTGTCAGTAATGTTACTTCCATAACACACACACACACACACACACACATATATAGTCTCCCAGAGCTGGATTATGAGTTTGGGGAGCACGGAACACGTATGTTCCATGCTCCCCAAACTCCAGTCACACAGACTGTTATGCCAAGAGTCCTGCACTGTCATGCCAAAAGTCTTGCACACTCAGTCATGTCAACACAGATATGCACAGAGCCATCCAGACTGGAGGAGGCACAAATATATGCACAGGATGACACATATACTGTACAGGATGGTCTGACACACAGATACACACAAGGGCACACATACTGTGTCCCGGCTCCCTCTCACCTTTCAGGCAAAGGAGTGGTCACTCTGAGGTCTGCAGCAGCTCTACCCCCTCCTATCTCCCATGATGCATGCAAGAGCCCCACCCCCGACTAGGACTCCACCCTCTTCCTTCCCAGCCTGCTTACAGCTCCACAGTTGTAACACACAGCAACAGTAAAACTATAATATATATAATACAATAGACCGATAGTCTTTCTGTGACAGAAAAGCATTGGATATTTCAATATTGCAGTATCATCAGTTGTTTTGTATATATATTAAAATATAGTTAACTTTTTTTATTACAGCAGCATAAAAGGACCATGTGGAGGGTCCTTTTATGTCACCAGACCCATCTGCATGTCCCTAATGTGCCACCAGTAGAATCTGGTGGCACATTAGGGACATGCAGATGGGTCTGGTGGCATATAAGGGCATTAAGTGGAGTCCGATGGCCTATAAGGGACATGCATCATATTCTGGTAGAGCATAAGGGCCTGTAAAGGGGTTTGCTGGCATTTAATGGGTGTCCGGACGGGTCTGGTGGCATATAAGGGTCATGAGTAGGAGTCTGCTGCTCTTGCGCCATTTATTTTATCATGGTGCATGAGTCTACTGCCTTGGGGACAGGGCCGGCAACAGAATTCATGGGGCCCGGTACACACATTTTTTAGCCCCCCCCATCCTGAGTCCCTGGCAGGTACAGGTCAGTTGTTTGAGAGTCTGCCTTACCTATATGTTTTTTCTCTACAATGGGGAACCCTTGAAGCAGTTGTTCCTCCCTAGGGCTGCAGTTAGTATTCAGTTTTCAAGAGAGAGGAATATAACCAACGTGACTGTCATGTAGGAGAGATTTGACCAGAGAGAGGGTGACGGGGAGAAGCATTGGATCACAGGGAAAGGTTGACAGGGAGGGAATGGGATTGAAATATGGGCGGCTGAAGAGCAGCGACAGGCCGACAGGTGAAGATCCCGACACCTGGTGGTAAGTATGCTATCCCTCTGCCCTCCCCCCCCCTACCCCTTCCTTAGGGGTGCCTATCCCTAACCACCCCCTTAGTGCCTAACCTCCCCCCATGGGTGCTTAAACCTAACCCCCCCCTCCCGCACCCTAAACCTGATGCTCCAGGGGGGGGTCCATAACCCTAACCTACCCCTCTAGTGCCTAACCCTAAGCCCCCCTTCCCCTAGCCTAACCCTAACTTTCCCAAGAGGGGTGCCTAACCCTAAGTCTCCCCGGGGGTCCCTAAACCTAACCCCTCCATCCCCGGGCTAAGTGTATACTTATCCGGCAGAGAGGACGATCGGTCCGGCGTCGGGATTAACATAGGCGTCAGTATTTCACCTACTTGTTAAATGCCTTGTTGGGATTACGATGTCGGGATTGAGACCAGCGGCCACATAACTACATCCCACAGGGAGGGTGACAGGGAGAAGCAGTAGGTGACAGGGTAAAGGTGAAATGGAGAGGGTGACAGGAAAAGGCAGAGGGTGACGGGGAGCGGGTGACAGGGAGAGGCAGAGGGTAACGGAGAGCGGGTGAAAGGGAGATGGTGACGGAGAGCGTTTGAAAGGCAGAGGGTGACAGAGCGGGTGAAAGCAAAGGCAGAAGGTGACGGAGAACGGGTGAAAGGGAGAGGCAGTGGGTGACGGGTAACTTCCCCTGGGCAGCACAGCAGGGCCAAGCCAGAGCCCAATGGGTACACAGGCCACCTCTCAACTGTTTTTTGCGCCAGGGACGGTCACTAGAGTGTGACATCAGGCCCCCGGCAACTGGAATGCTCAACAACGTTTCAGTTTATCAGTGATAATCCAGCAATCCAGCCTATTGAGTGATTTGTCCCTAGTGCCGCACCTTTGGCCGCTTATCTACGAATTTTGTGAAGGCACCGACTGCAGTAGTGAAATTTCTTTGGAAGTGCCAGACATGTGGTCACACACACACACAATATACCAGCAGTTATCCTATAGACACTAACTACAGTATACGACTACACATATTCATACATATACTGTATATACAAGCATTTATCCTAGAAACTAAAACTACATGACTACATGTGGCAACTAACTTTGTTTATTACACCTTGTAACCCTTGTTTGAAATGCCTGCTGATATATTATTACAGATAAGGGTCTCTTGCTTACATGTATGGTTTCAGCTTATTACTGATATTAAGGGTTATGTGCAGCCACTTAAAATCAGGTTACAAATCACTGAGCAAGGAGAATGGGTTGGTTTCTTATCACCAATTTACTAAACAGATTTTCTTCTACATGATATATGGTGATTTACACAGCAGACAAATTACGGAAATATGGAACATGTAACAATTGAATCTCAAGTAGGATATTAAAAGTGCTTAAGTCTTACTATTATCCAGAGCTGAGTCTTGGCATTCATCAGACATTGCCCATTCACTTTGCTTCACACTTTTGCTCCTTTCCTTTAGGTCTGTTATAACAGGCACTTCCTATTTACAGTCAGTACACAAGTCAGAAAAAGGCATGCTAACTAAGATCAGAAAGATATTTGAGAGCTTGAACTTTACAGTAAGTTAGGCTGACAACAGATAAAACAAATCTTGCTTACCCAGCTTTTTTTAACTACCTTTTGCAATACACTAGCTCTAGTACCGTGTTTCCCCGATAATAAGACCTACCCTGAAAATAAGCCCTACCCTTACTTTTGTAGCCCGGTCTAAAACAAGCCCTACCCCGAAAATAAGACCTACCTTAATCTCTCTTTGAGCTGGGAACGTTGCAGAGACCAGCGTTCCCAGTCATGCAGTGCGCGGGTGATGTCATGACGTCACTCGCGCACTGAGGATCCTATACAGCCGCGCCTGCTGGATCATGTTAGATCCAGTCAGCGCGCAAGTGAGAGGGACATCCCGGACGGCGGCGACTCAGGTAAGTACCGTACTGTACTGGTGGGGGATCAATTACAGGGGGGCTTGCACTGCAATAAGGGGGCCTGCATAAAGAACACTGCTACAGGGGGGGGGCCTGCATAAGAGGCACTTATACACAAGGGAGGCTGCATAAGGGGCACTGCTACAGGGGGGCGGGCCTGCATAAGGGGCACTGCTACAGGGGGGGCCTGCATAAGGGGCACTACTGTCAATGTTAGTTAAAATAAGACCTACCCCAAAAATAAGCCCTATGGTGTTTTTTGGAACCAAAAAAAAAATAAGACAGTGTCTTATTATCGGGGAAACACGGTATCTTGAATTGTAAAATTATGCTTCTGCTGTTATCTGTATATACTGACAATTTCAATTCTAGTAACTATGCAAAGAGGTTTAGAGAGTTTGAAAATTTGCAGAATGAGACTAAATTGTCCTGGATATAATGTTTATAAAGAATATTAGTAAAGTAATTATTTGGCATTAATGTATACCACACTATGTAGGGGGAATTCAATTAGCCATGAGATATGCCCCACTACTAATTGATCGCACAGCGTGTGGAAAAGCTATTCAATTAATTTGCGTTAACAAGCACTAACCCATGGATTCCGCTTAAAGTGCAAAATCAATGAGTTTTCCCGACGTGTTTAAACCCCAGAGGATGCCATTTTACACTGACTATTCCTTGCAGGTCCTATTTGATCCCAAATGCTGGAAAATAGACAAAAATGGTCGTTCAGACAAGTTGGTTAAATGTTTGATTTAAACAATTTGTTTAAATAACAGTTTTTGTCTGTTTTCAAGGGTTTTGGAGAAAATGGTTGATTGTCATTTGCTCCCATACCTTACCAGATTTTAATTCCAACGAACCAACTAGTTGGATGGTTGGATGTAATGCTGGCCTAAAGCTGGCCACACATCTAAAGATTATCTGTCCAACCAGCCAACTAGTAGATTGTAATCCTTACCAGATTTTCATTCCAACCAATCAGCAACTTGCTCCCAGACGCTGAAAAATGGACCAAAACTGTTGTATGAACAAATAGTTTAGATCAAACATTTAACAAACTTGTCTGAAAGACCATTTTCATCTGTTTTCTGGCATTTAGGAGTAAATTGCTGATCATCATTTACTCTCATTCCTTACCAGATTTTCATTCCAACCAATCAACAAGTTGGCTGGTTGGATGTAAGTTGTTCTAGTGTGTGGCCAGCTATACACGGGACGATTGATCACACGATTTGGGCAGTTTCTACAGGTTGGACAGACCAATCATTTGAAAATAGTTGTATTTTGAGTCTTCTGCGACCCCGATGCACGTCCTCGCCGTCTAGTTGGATCGCAGATCAGATGGTTTTGCAGAGAGATCTCAACTGATCGTGTAGGAATTGACACACATTATGTGATGTGATTGATCAAATCGTATGGTCTTATGTGAAATAGTTGCATTTTAAATACAAATCGTCCTGCATCTGAAGGGAAGAATTTTCAAGGGAAATCGTTCAACTGATCTGACCAACTTTTGAATTTCACTGTGTATGGCCACCTTAAGTTGGTCTAGTGCACAGGTTCTCGTTCCTCAGGACCCCAAACAGTGCATGTTTTCCAGGTCTCCTCACAGAATCACAAGGGGAAAAATTAGCTCCACCTGTGGATCTTTTTTTAAATGTGCCAGCGAGTAATGAATACACCTGTGCACCTGCTGGGTGACCTGCAAAACGTGAACTGTGTGGGGTCCTGAGGACAGAGTTTGACAACCACTGGTCTAGTGCAGTGGTTCTCAAACTCGGTCCTCAGGACCCCACACAGGTCACGTTTTGCAGGTCACCCAGCAGCTGCACAGGTGTATTCATTACTTACTGACACATTTTGAAAGATCCACAGGTGAAGCTAATTATTTCAATTGTGATTCTGTCAGGAGACCTGCAAAACATGCACTGTTTGGGGTCCTGAGGACAGAGTTTGAGAACCTGTGGTCTAAGTGTATGGCCAGCTTTACTGGATTCCCCCCTGTGTGTTATACCCCTTTTACACCGAAGCTAAAACCCGGGTACGAACTTTGTTCCAACTCCGGGTCAGACCCAGAATTTAGGTGGAAAAGGGGTATTATTGAGCTGACTATGCTTCACCTTTCCCCATATACTATCGAGTTAGTAGAAACAGCTTAACAATATCTGGTTAAGAAGGGGATAATAATCATATATGATATGGCAAATAATAAATATTGTGTACAGTAGATCTATTACTGCAACACACTATTAGCATGACATCCATTATTGACAACGCAAAGTCCACAATACACACTAAACTAATTAGGAATCTACATTTATTGCAAGACAATGGTTGCATACATTATAGTAATACACAATTTTTTTTATCTAAAATTTAAGAGCCAGCTCAAATGTTTAGGAGCCAGGCTATTGACCACAACTAACATTTATGAAAACTTTTAAGACCACCACACATGCCGCTTCAATGCCTCTCAGACTTTCCTACATGCCCTCATATTCGACCACATGCTCATCTCTGGTGCCCAATTCATAGTACACTGCAGTGCAGGACCCCAATACATAATATGCCACACAGATGGGCCCTAATACATAATATGCCACACAGCTGGACCCCAAATATTATTATTATTAATATTATTACCAGTTATTTATATAGCGCACACATATTCTGAAGTGCTTTACAGCCCCAGTGGAGCTTACAATCTATGTTCCCTATCACATGCTCACACACATACACACTAGGGTTAATTTATGCTTGGAGCCAATTAACCTACCAGTATATTTTTAGAGTAATAAAGAGTACACCACACAGCTGGGCCACAATACATAATATGCCACACAGCTGGACCCCAAATACAGAGTACACCACATAGCTGGGCCCCCAACACTTAAGCTGGCCACACATCTAGAGATTATCTGTCCAACCAGCCAACTAGTTGATTGGTTGGAATGAAAATCTGATATGGTATGAAAGCAAATGACAATCAGCAATTTGCTCCCAAACGCTGGAAAATGGACAAAAACTGTTGTTTGAACAAATTGTTTAGATCAAACATTTAAATAACTTGTCTGACGACCGTTTTCATCTGTTTTCTGGCATTTAGGAGGAAATTGCTGATCATCATTTACTCCCATACGTTATGAGATTTTCATTCCAACCAATCAACTAGTTGGCTGGTTGGATGTAAGTTGATCTAGTGCATAGGTTGTCAAACTCGGTCCTCAGGACCCCAAACAGTGCATGTTTTCCATGTCTCCACACTGAATCAAGTGAAATAATTAGCTTCACCTGTGGACCTTTTAAAATGTGTAATTGAGTAATGATTACACCTGTGCAGCTGCTGGGTGACCTGCAAAACGTGAACTGTGTGGGGGTCCTGAGGACCAAGTTTGAGAACCACTGGTCTAGTGTGTGGCCAGCTTTAGTAGAGCTGGCACAACTTGACCCCCAATAAGTGGGTGGATCCAAAAGTCTGTATCCTGACGTAGTAGTAGATGTTGATCCATATTGATTTTCTTTATGTATGTACTAAAGCACAGGTTCTCAAACTCGGCCCTCAGGACCCCAAACAGTGCATATTTTCCAAGTCTCCTCAAAATCACAAGTGAAAGTATTAGCTCCACCTATGGATATTTTAAATAGGTCAGTACACTTGTGCATCTGCTGGGTGACATGGAAAATGTGAACTGTGGGGGGGTCCTGAGGACCAAGTTTGAGAACCACTGTACTAGAGATCTTATGTTGCCCATACACGGTGAGATATAGCAGCCGATGCGATGTACGATCCCATGCAGCGCTATGCGGGTGGGGGAGGAGGGTGCCGGCATATTGGGCATAGCGTGTGTGGGGACCGCCCGATATGTCGGCCGTCAGATCCCCCGTCGCATCGCAAGGTGCATATCGCACCGTGTATAGGCGGCTTTAGTAGAACATTGTGGAAAATTACAGCACAATTCTTCTTTTATTCTTGCAGATATTGAATAATAAACGGAACAATATCACTAAAAAGTTGGGAACAACATCACTAACAAGCTTTTCAGACGTAAATACCCAGCTTCAACCCGGCTCATCACCTGAGATACCGAGCACGGGTTGAAGTCGGGATACCCCTTTCACACAAGGGGGACGCCCAGGGTTATTTCCGGGTCGTCACCCTTTACACCAGCATTCAGTGGGCGCTTGGAGATGATCTCATCTCCAAGCGCCACTGTCCCCGGCCAATCAGATTGTTTAAGGCGCGACCCAGTTCTAAAAGACCGGGATAGCACCTTTCACAATAGAGCCGGGCTGTCTACCTGAGTCGTACATCCCGGAAAAAGACCCTGCTAGCTAGCAATGTAGCGGACCTGAGACTGTCACCCCGGAGTTGCGCCTTTCAGACCCGGGTATTTGGCATAAGTCTAAAAGGGGTATAAAAGTTGAAAAATTGAGAAAACTGAAATTCAAAACAGTAATTAAATATCTGCAAATGAAGAAGATGACGCCTACTAAAATTCACACTCAAGCTATAGTAACACATTCATGGGAAGACTTATGCGTCTGATGACGGTGTCATGACTGCTGTACAGGACTGGTTTGAGGACCAATCACCTGACTTCTTCCTGAACGGAATCAAGAGGTTGGAGCATCGATGGGAGAAGTGTACTGACGTAAATGGAGAGTATGTTGAAAAATAACTGTCATTTGAACTTAAATTTCTCTGCTATTCATGGTCAGGACACCGATTTTTGGATCCACCCTCATACATTGCACACCACACAGTTGAGCCCCCAATACATTGCACACCACACAGTTGAGCCCCCAATACATTGTATGCCGCACAGTTGGGCCCCGAATACATTGTACACCACACAGTTGGGCCCCCAATACATTGTACACCACACAGCAGGATCCTCATTCAGCATGACTACCACTATTTGCCATAGTCATGTAGTGTGGTTCTAAACAAAATCTCCCTCTCATCACTGACAGGCTGGGAATTCAGCAAATTATGCGGGAATACCTTATGCTTTAACCACACTGACAAGATAAGGTAGAACTGTCTGCAAAAACACCAGGATTTCTGGGCTGCTTCTTCCGACTACAGCAACGTTTTTCAATCGCGTTTTTAAGCAGTCCTTAAGTGTGCCGCCGGAGATGCCTGCCAGTGCGCAGCCACTGCCAGTTTCACTTCGAACCTGGGCAGTGCAGGGCTCTTCCAGGTGACTCAGACGCTGCCTTGGCCGTGACCTATAAGACACGGTAGCGTGACCTCATAGGTCATGAATGCCGCATCACCGTCCTGCTCGCACTCACTGCTCTCTCTCTCTGCAGAGTGTGTGTCTGAGACTACACACCACTGAGTGCTGTGTGCCGATGCCACTCGTGGCTGAGGGACAGGAATTACTGGGAGCTCCTATCTGTGCTACAATCAGGTCAGGTAAATCTTTTATTGGGGGGTTGGGACAATCATTGAGGTTTTTTTTTTCTGTGAGGGCTAATGTCTTTGATTTTATTTAGTGGGGGCCAATGTCTTTGATTTTATTTTGTGGGGGCCAGTGTATTCTTTTTCGAATGGATTACTGATGGGGTGTCTTGGCAATTTTAAAATCGTGTTCAAAGTGCCGCGAGTTGAAAAAGTTTGAAAATCATTATACTACAGTAAATGCCAGTATTAAAGCGGCCCATACACAATATGCACCATGCAACGCGACAGGGGATCTGACGTCCGACATATCTGGCGGTCCCCACACACGGTGCGATCAGGTGGCTGACCTCCAGATATCCCCCACCCCCACATAGTTCTGCATGGGATCGCACATCGCATCCCCAGATCAACTGAATGTGCAGTAAGAGCTGGGGGTGCAATGTGCGACCCCCATGGGAACGTGCACTATCCGATGTCATGCCCATACAAGGTGCGATATAGCAGCCAAATTGTACCAATCCGTCGGATCAGCTGATTAATTGCACCGTGCATGGGCCGCTTAAGATCTTAGTTATCATGGTGATCGGCCCTGTATTTGCGTGAGTGGCAGATATCAATAAGAAACACAACCTTAAGGACTGTCATTCTAGCTAGCATTTATCATGTACAGTACATTTTATAAAATGGTAGGTAAAATCTGATTTCTGTTTAGCTGCTATGGGCAACCTCTCAACTTGCTCACTCTTTGGAATGCTTGATACATCTGCCCTAGGTGTAGAAGATTATTTTTCTTCAGTGAAGGAATTTGCCATGTGGTGAGCTGCCTAATAACCATGTGAGGCAGACCCACTCCAACGTGTAGAAGCTCTGAATATGGCAAAAGCCAGTAAGCACAGTACATCATTTCTGCAGAACAGAGCGGTCTTAACTATGAAGAAAAGGCAGTCATTCATGAATATTATCACATTATACAAAGGTGAAAATTATTACATTAAAAGAGCATTATTTATTATTAATTGGCTATTTTCAATCGACTTTTGAGCAATTCTCTAAAGTGGTGCCACTTTGTCAGCCCTACAAGACCACCCAAAAACCACACTGTTTTATAACCACTTTAACCAGTGTTTACACTTTAAATGATTAGCTATTTATTATTTATTAGCAATAGCATGGAAATAGATCATATTATTGCATAAAGCTGCATACACACGTAACGATGTTAGTAACCAACGATTTTCGCTCAGATTTTCCCTTGAAAAAGTGAACGAAAATCGTTTACAAAAATTGTTGGTTACTAAATTTATAAACGATTTTCACGAACGATGAACGATTTTTTAATCATGCATACAGTGAATGGACATCGTTCATTCTGTACATGAACGATTTTGTAAACGAAAATCGTTATGTTGGACAGTCAGAATGGACGATGAACTACAAACGGGAGCGCCCTTCAACGATTATCGTTCACCCCCCCCCAAAAAATGAACAATTTTTTTAAACGATTTAACGATAACGACGTCATTATAGTTAAATCGTTAAAAAAATCGTTACATGTGTACCCACCTCAACACTTTACTATTTTTCTAGTTACTATAAGTGTATACATCACCTTTTGTCTTGCATGTGTTGAATAATAAATAATACATAATATTGCTTTATCAACAGGAAATGAGCCAACTCTTACACAACATCACAGAGACCGGCAACACCTCCGCCTAGTGCTTGGCAGCTGCCACAGCTGCAATACAAAGCAATTAATGCCAGCTGAGTAACATTTGCATTATTGTTCTCAGCAATCTCCGTATGATTTGGATAATACAAAGCAATTCCGCATCTTGCTGACACCAATGCGCTATGAATTACTGTGCGCCTCCTCTCGGAGGATATGCTTCTCCCCCTGGTCGGCAGTGTGTGGAGGCCCGGGGGCTTCTCTTTTATGCATCAGCTGGCTGTGACTGCTGACCACTTACCGTACTCAGGAAGGGGAGGGTGCGGCAGACGGCACAGCGAAGGGCCAAGCTTCCCCGAAACATCATGTTAGCCGGTTAATGCAGAGGACAAGGCAGATCTTTACTGAGGGAGCGTCTGCAAATAACTTCCCTTAAACTAACACCTCTAGCATATACAGCATGCAATGTGTTCGAGGTTCTCTACTTTTGGTTTTTAAACAGGGTTGCAGTGGCATCTGTCCAGGGCCGGCGCAACCCGCTCAGCAAGTCCTGCAGGGAGGCTGCAGCAGTTCTTTCTTCTGTTTGAGGGGGGGATTGTGAACGCTAGAGGCAGGGGTGCTGATTAACTATATGCACAGTGCAGTATGTGCAGTCTTTATTTAGGATCCAATGTACAATGATCACTCTTCAACTATGTGCTTTAACCTTTACTATTTTTAGCTAAATAAAGTGCTACAGACATATACAGTATGAACATAATCACATCCAAATGGTGACTGCTGCATTTCCTACAAGAATCGAGAGCAATGGCAGGCAACGTAGAGCCAGAGCCGGAAACTACACTTTTTGGTGCTTTGTGCCAGAAAGAGCATTGGCGCCTCACCCCATATTTTAAATAGGGACATCAGATAGTGTACCTGAAAAAGGGCCATGGCCTCATGGGGAAGAGATACGGGAGGCCAGGAGATGCTGGGGATAATAGAAGAAGAAGCTACAAGTGAGAATGATAATAAACAAGAAAATTGACAGGCTCAAACAGCGCCCTCTGCCCTGTGCCATGGCACAGGTCGCACCACCCTAGTTACGGCCCTGCATGGAGCTACAGCAGCTGGCTTACAGGGGGTGTGATGGTTGAGACACATGGTCGACTAGCAATAATGTATCCCTGGAATAGTATTCAAATGTTGGCTACTAGGCATTCAGATGGTTTATTTGTAGACGGTCCCTTGTGCTTAGCAGCTCTGTATTGAGAGGCCCATTACAAGAGAGGGGTATGGAAAGTGTGCATTATGGGAATGTTTAACAGTGTTCCCTTTTGTTTTTTTCTGGTTTGCAGCAGTGTTTTCACTTGTGTTTTGGGTTTTTTTCCCTGGCTTGCAGCAGCCTGTTTACAGTTAAAGCTGTTAGACAGAAAGAATGTTAGACAGGAAATTTGACCATAAAAAAACAGTTTGAGACCAGGAACTGTGACAGTTTTGAAAGTGGAAACCCTGATATTTAATCTCTTCAGCAACCAAGGAAGACGTTCTGCTAATGGAACGACTCATTTTTTATTTTGTGTGCATAGGCCCTGATTCACATACAGTATGTACACTAATGCCGTCGCAGCTGGAAATCTATATGCTGCAAATGTTGCTGCTGCCGGGATTTATATCGAGACGCCCACCAACGGCTTCACAAATCCATGCCACCGGAACTGAGACGCCGGAGTCATTTTTACTATGTACGGGTTCGCAGTCGCAGACAGAGACACGCCCTGAAAATGGTTACAACACAACTGCATTTGAGTCGCCAACCACCCCCGTTGCTGCCCAAAAATGGTCCCGGCCTTTCAATCACTTTGCGAATAAATCCTTTCTGCGAGTGGCAGCGAAAATGAAACTTGGCGCATGCACAGTGTGACTCAGGCGCATGCGCAGTCCACCGATAATCGTTCAAACTGCATAGACATCAGCATTGTGTACATCTCTGAATCGGGCCATAGACATAACATAGATAATTTAGGCTATATGCTTGAATTTGCTAGCGTGAGTTATTGCAGTGTGATAAATAGATGTTCTGTTATTTACATGAATTGAGCCACACTCAGGCTTCCATTTGCACAGTGTATGTGTGAAGTGGCAATGCTGGCTTACACAGGGACTCCCTGCACCGGCCTTACCAGCTTCCCCAGTGCCATACATATTATCACCCCAGCTTAATAATATGACCCTATCTTACAGATAAATACTGTACATCTTTTTTTTGTGTGGAACTAAATAAGTGTTTGTGGCCTTTCTCTGCCATTAGTGATCTGCTGTAAAACTTGCTTTATTTCATCCAGAATTAACATGTACAACTTGTTACATATTATTGAACGATAACTCCTTAAAAAAAAAAAAACTAAAAAAAAAAAAAATATATGAAGTCAGGTGATAAAATAACAAAATATTGTTTAACTGCTCTTCTTATGGGGTCTAGAGAGGCAATACTAATGTATTATTCAATTCATTGTGAGTTGCAGGTATGACCTGAGTTCAAGCACGTATGGAGATACCAACAGGCTGCGGAGGGATCTGAACAGGATTGGAGGGACCTAAAAGGACCTAATTCCAATAGGAAGGAGCAGGGGTCTAGGAACTGTCACCATGGTATCATGTCACAATGTCAAAACTAGAATGTCGACATGGTACAATACGTTGACAGGCACCAGGTCGACATAATCAGAATGTCGATATGTTCACAATGGCGACATCTGAAAAGTCATGTGAAATGTCGACACTCTCAGATTGACGACCGATCGAGTTAGAAGCTACCAACAGGGTTAGGGTTAGGCTGCAGGGGGATGTTAGGATTAGGCTGCAGGGGGAAGTTAGGGTTAGGCTGCAGGGGGAGATTAGGCTGCATGGGGAGGTTAGGGTTAGGCTGCAGGGGGTTAGAGTTAGGTATGGGGCAGTTATACTTACCTGAACACCAGCGCATCAAATTACTCTGCCGGAACTGACAGTCACATGACGGTCAGGACTCAGAAGAAAACCATGGTGCTGCTGCAGCCATTGGTACCCGGTAAGTAACTGCTGGGCCACCAGGGACGTTAGGTCAACATTCTAGCATGTCGACATTTCAACCATGTCAACATTCTCATCAACCTGATGCATGTCGACATGAGAACTGTCAACCTAAAATACCACACTCTATGGAGACGGCATGCCACATAGGGACTGAAAGATAAGCAGGAGACATCTGTTTTATCTCTTGGATTACCTTTATAATAAATGGTCCCATTACTTAATTTCTGCAAAACGTAACTGAAAATTTTAATTTCCACCTATATTTGTTGAAACTAAGGGAGAATCATGCCACCATGAGGGGGTTATGGGTGGTACAATTGTAGTGGACCAGACCAACGGCTTTCCTGCCAGCACTGATAATTTTGACCGTAAACTACTTCACAGTCTGCATGTGTATAAGAAGCATTTCACGTCTGGTATCATTTGTGCTGGCAGAGCTGGATTAAGTGGAAACACAGGTAACATATGCCTTCCCTCAGAGCCCCTGTTGCATGCAGTATCCTAGCCCCACCCAGCGGAGTATCTATAATGGGTGCAGGGTGCATTCTGTACCCATTTCAGTTGTCTAAGCTTGGAGTGAGATAAAGTGAATGGGGATAAACTACCAACCAATCTGTCATTTAACAGGCTGTGTTTAAAAAATGACAGGAGTTAATTGGTTGGTACTTTATCTCCATCCACTTTATCTCTTTCCAGGGCTTAGTACATAGGGCCTGATTCAGAGCCGCTCGCTCTGAATCAGGGCCTTTTTTTTTTTTTCGGAGTGGCCGCTCGCATAGTTGTGGCTGACCACCCACAGCTATAGCGAGCGGCCATGATGATGGTCAAGACCATCGCGACCATCGGGCTTGCAACGAGACCCTTGTGGTAGGGTCTCGTTCATCGCAAGCCCCAGAGAGCTTTTGGCTCTAACAGAGCCGGAAGCTCTCCACTGACATCACTTGTGACGTCAGTGGGGCCGCCCCCAAACGGCAGGCGTTCTCATGGGAACGCCTCAGTTTCCGCAGCCGCCCACCAAAGAGGGCGAGCTGTTACTCAACATCGACAGCTCGCCCCCTTTGGTTTGAGACCCGGAGCGACGGAGTGCCTGTCGCTAGCCGGGTCTCGCGCATGCGCACGACGGAGCCGGCTCTGTCGTGCGCATGCGCTGTGGGCCACCATCGACCCGGTTGCGAGCACTCAGCGTTTGCGACCGGGTCTGAATCAGGCCCATAGATCCATCAGTCACTTATCTCCTACTCCCACTCCATTCTGTTGATTTCTTCAGAAATATGGTGTTGGCGCCATATATCTGAAGTAATAACAAATATGGAGCCAGCGCCTTATTTTCGAAGATAATGCTGGATTATTGTGCATGTGCAGAAGACTCTGACATAGTACCCAAGTCCTTGTAAAGTATAGCGCATGAAGGTGGGAGGGGGCCTGCGGACCAGAAACGTAATGAAGGTGATAAAGCAGGGGCAGTGTCTTGAGGAAGGGAGGAAGTACTCCCGAAACACTTTGGCCACTTGTGACAGGACTGATCATAATAAATGTTTTTTTTGTGTGAAGATACTACACTATGGGGCCTATTCATCAACAGTAAAAAAACGTTTTTAAGGACATTTTCCTTAAATAACGTTATTTTGGTATTCATGAACAGACTTAGCACAGTATATATCACAGATATCTCCTTGCTAAGTTCCCCTGCGTTAATTTCCACACTCCCCATACACAAACTTAACGCATCTGTAGGCAGTGCTGCGCATGCGCTGGTTTTACAGATGTAACAGCGCATGCGCAGCACTGTTTCCAGATGCGATAAGGTAGTGTAGGCAGGGAAAAGTATCTATTTCCCGAAAAGCTGTCATCGCAAAAATGACAGCTTTTCGGAATAGATACTTATGGAGAGGTGGAATGAAGAATTCCACCTATAATTAGGTAGAACTCCATGCGAGTTCTAAACCTAATTATCGCCATCGAATTTTTAGGTTTAATGAATAGGCCCCTCAGTCTGTGGCATCATTTTTTGTTTTACATGTATTGTATGATTTCCACTTGTGAAAGACCCATCTACTGATGAGACGAATCGTCTATCTCATAAGGGAAGTATATTTAGTGTTATAAGACACCAGCGCACTAGAGCTTTCAATACCTGTTACAATAGTACAACAGTGTTTAGTGTGAAGTATTGCACATTTATTTTGCTTTAAAAGTAACAGACAAAAACATATTCATAAAAAGCTTACAGTTAATATTAGAACAAATTATGTGTAACCGCCATATTACTCTGCTAGCAGTCAAGAACCTTTACCCCAATAATATGGCCAGATAAAGGAATATTGTTGCCAATATACCATTGGTGGTATATAGGTGCCTATTCATCATAACATAATTATCACCTGTGTTAATTTTATTTTAAACCTGGAAGTTTAAAAAATGTTTTGGAGGCATTCATCATGCCTCTCTAACAAAAGTATCACTTCCGAAAAGCTGCTTTTTGTGGATTCAGCTTTTTGGAAAAGTAATACTTTTCCCCATGTTGCTGAGGTAACCACAAGGATTTCCTCACTGCTGCAAGCCTCTCCCCTCTCTATTCCCTGGTCTCTCACCCCCTTAGCCCCCCCTGCCACCCCCGGTGTCCAATCCAGCCATAACGGGTGTCCGACTTGGCCCGCACCCACCCCCCACAGGTGTCATCCAGCCCCCCCTTCCCATGTGGGTGTCTGGACAACCCTCCCCCCGCAAGTGATCGATCCAAACACCCCGCCCCCATAGGGTGTCCGATCCAACCAACCCCGCGCGGGTGTCCAATCGCCCACCACCCCTGCCGCCGCATCCACTCTTCCCGGCTCACCTGTCTTCTGACGGTAAGTCCGAACCACAAGTCTGCGGTGCTCCGGAGCTCTCAGCTCTGGGGCTCTGCAGTGCAGACACAGCAGGGAGGGATCCTAATAGTAAATCTTCACAGGTTGTCGTGTAAACAGCAGCCTGTGAAGATTATAGGGGCTGAACGCCATCTCAGAATAGCAGTCAGTATCACCATTAATTTTCACCTACTTTTGTAAAAAATAAGTGATGATGAATAGGCCCCAATGCAGCAGTGAGGAAATCCTTATACTACATGGGGAAAAGTATCACTTGTCCGAAAAAGCTGACTCTGCAAATAGAGCAGCTTTTCGGAAGTGATACTTTTGTTAGGGAGCCATGATGAATGCCTCCTAAAACATTTTTAAACTGGCAGCAAGTTTAAAACTTAATTATCACTAGTGATTATTATTCTATGATGAATAGGCCCTGTAGTGATAGCTCTTTTAAAGCACAGGTTGCTATATCTGGGTGCATTGCACAATTGTTTGTTTCAAATATCCTTCCTAAGGTTCTGCCTGACTGCCAATCTTTCATCTGTTAGTGTTTAAAATGGAAAGGGTAGTCCGCACTGCTAGTAACAATAGTGAGGGTCCAACCTCTGCTGTTCAGGCCTTAACTGTAATCTGAACAAGACTGATCCCTTCAAAATATAATTTAGAAATGTGTTCATAATCATCCTGCACTAAGGCAGGGAGTTTGATCCTTGAATGTAGCCAGTAGTTCTATAATAATATATATGAGCCCTAAAGGGATCTGAACCCGGACAGAGTTGGTGCTAGGTGGAGTTTTACAACTGAGCTGTTAGACAGCTCTTCCTTGTATACAGAGGAACTACGGAGTCCTGCACCAGCAGTAGCGAGCTGGACACTAGAGCTAAGCCTAGTAAAGACTGGTAACATTATGACATTCCTAGGGTGCAAACGTAGATTGGTTAGAGGTATTAGCAGAGCTTTTAGCTAAGGGAGAATGTCTAGACAAAGGCATTGTTATACAGGCTTAAACATTGAAGGCCCTGTCAGGGGCCGAGCCACTGGGGAACTAGCCTGCTGCACCCTGGTGGAGCGTTTAGGCCCAAGATTAGTGTTTACACACTAAGGGGTCTATTCATGTACTGTACAACATGAAGCTACTAAAAGATTTCGCTAAATATCGCATCACATCGATACGTTATATAGTGACGACTTCAGACGCTGTCCGGCCCCTCCACTGGATGCAGTGAGAAGACAGACATATCGGGAGCCTGATATGCTTGCTCCTCACTGCGCAAGCCCCGGCGTTCAATAGCAGCAGGTCATGTCAGACCTGCTGCAGTGGACGCTGGGAAATGGGCCGGAGCCATTGCCGGGCAGACAGTAGGGAAGTATGCAGCTTCTCTGCTCTGATCGGCTTGCGGTACAGATTATGCCATCCTCAGATGGCAAATCTGTACTGCAGGAGAGGAGCGGAAAGCTGAGCTTTCCATTCCTTTATGAATCGCACTCATCATACAAAAGTATGGTGATGCGATACAGGCATGGAGCGGGGGTGCCGCTGGAGAAGTAATCCACTTCTCCATGGTTAACTTGCTCCATGAATTGCATGAAGCAGGGAAGAGCCCTGATGATGTCAGCTAAACAGGGCTCTGCTCTGCTTCATGAATAGAACCCTTATTACGATGAGCAGACCCGATAGGAGTCTGTGAGGAGATTCCAGCAGAGGGCACATAAAATGGCCTGAGAGGAAGATTGTGCACTGAGCTATGAAGCTCATGCTATGATAAAGGTGGCTTCAACATAATGAGAGACAAACTGCATGTTTTGTGAGAGCCTCTTGCGGGGAGCCTCTGCCCCTGTTTATGTCCCCACTGTGCGCTCTGGGGTCCAGCCAGTGTTACTGACCCAGTCGCCAGTGCACCGGCCACCAAAGCAGGCTACTGATGGCGTCAGTGCTACCTCTGCAGCGGCGCTGCCGCCCGCCCAAGTGAATATAAAAAAAAACTAAAATAAAAGTACAAAAATAAAAACTTAACCAGCTGCAGAAAGAGCTGAAAAAACATGCCAGGCTCCGCTAGGCACCAAAATGAACTTGCTGCTGGATGCAGGGGGTGGGATATAGAGGAAGAAGGGCCTGTGCTGCTGCTTCAAACGTTAATTATTTGGTGCCCAGACTCCTCTAGCTCCACCTATACCCATGGTTCCAGTATCAACCATGGAAGAAAGAGAGAGAGTGTTAGGAGGGGAGGAGGGCATTGATCGCTAATCACAAGTCTGCATTAGTTTATTATTTCATTCTAATTCACGCTTCATACTGTATTCAGAAAATTTAATTTTTTCAGAATTAAATCGGATCTCTGATTTAACATTGGATTAACACAAAACTGTGTGCCTTACACAAATTGCTATTTTATATAGCCTTGTCCAACATGGGTTGGGGAGGACATGAAATCATGTGGCAAAGTTGACACAGGCACCACATTTTATTATTTTGATTTAGTATTTCAAGTGTTAAATAAGTTTAATTGATGATGGGAATCAACAGAGGTTGGTCAATGACATACAATCCGTTTGTAATTTGACTGGACCACCAAGTTTTGGGAATGAAGTCGGGTGGCAAAGTGGGCACAGGTGCTATTTGAATTATTGTGAATAAATAGCTGTACTTTTGAAAAAAAAAAATTATGTGGAGAACTGTATGGTTGATCTTTCCACTTCATGCTGGGCACTAATTATTTCAGTTCAGTTATGTTCAGATATGCAGTTAACTGAAGCTTGCCAAATTTCTGGCTGCCTGCTCCCGGAGGCGGCAGCCAGATTGACGCTGCAGGAGATGTGGCGGTGCGATCGCGTCGTCGTGGTCCCACCCCCGCTATACAATGAACCACCAGGTAAGTCAGGGGGTGCTGGGGGGGTGGCAGCCAGACCTGGAGACTTGCTCTCTCTTCCGGGGGGCATGGAGCGCCACCAGATTTTCCCTTTGTGGTAGAGTCGGCAAGTATGAATTAACGTCAGATTTCTTGTATGTGCTTTTCTTACACTATATACTTTAGGGTTATCACCTTTTTATTTTCAGAATCCTGTACAAAGGGTGTGTGGCCAAAACCACAGGGTTTGACTATGGGAACTAATGCCATCTTCATATGACTTTAGCATGCTGAGCCATGCACCGTCCTATTGGGATCCCTGTGCCTCTTCTGGTCCTCCTGTGCGTATGCATGAACTGAGTTCAGCATGTAATAGTTAGCAGCAAATGTAAAAGTGCTAAGGTTTGTGGGACAGCTGCTTTTTGGTGCAGCTGCCCTATTGCTCTGGTGCATTTGTGTTTTGCCCAACTCATGGTGAGCAAGAAAAATATTTTCCGCAAATTATAATGAATAAGCCCCTTAGCGAGCTGCCCCTCCGGACTTCTTTGTGAGCTATATAGTCACACTACAATTTGACCCTGTAGTCATCTTACAACAGCAAAATTGGTAAAACATAGTGGTTAGATTTATATAAGCCAGACAATACAAAATTTCAAATAACCTATTCCTTTCCAACTGCTGTGGAACTAAAAGTTCCAGAATGCCTGGAGGTTAGATGCAGCTGACTGGTGATTGGTGCAACCAGTGTCCTTGCAAGTACCATTTTCTCATAATAGTATTGCAAAAGCAGCAGTCTAGCTGCTCTTTGACATGGAAACCTATTTATTTATTTATTTGCAATTTTGTTTGTGATTTCTTGATATTGTCTATGCATTGAGAATAAGGTAACACTAGGTGGCAGCAAGTACAAACCAATAATAACTAGATAGTAAGAGACAGAAGAGGGGGGCGCACAGTTATTTAGCTACATTTATTGAACATAGCTCATTCAGTAAGGTTATTAAATGCATAAAAAGTGTTAAAGTATATCTGAAAGATTTCAAAGGCAAGACATAATTTCAAATAGTGATCCGGAGTAAGTCCTGGTGCAGGGATTGGTGAAGGTCTCACTTCAAGTCACTAACCAATGCATTTCATCACTCACACTGTCAGGAAGATGACAGGACATGCAGAAGGCTCATATAACACTGACATTGCAATCTCTGCCAAGGCCAGTGCTAGGTTTCTCGGCACCCTAGGTATAGCTTCAGTCTACCACCCCTCCTCCTCCAAATACCCACTTGCCAGCCCTACACACAATTGACTTCTATAAAATAGAAATAACCACTCTTACCTACTCATTAGTGACTAGCAAGGTATCAGACCAGATGCACTTATGTATGCTGTAGATGACATGTGTGGTCAACTATGAAATGAACTGGCTGGAAATTTTAATTTCAAAATCAAAAAAAGTGTGCACTGCCCCTAAAATAGCAGATCATTTGCGTACATCTAGTTTCACTTTTTTTTTTCAATCAACAGAGAGCTGGCATGTTAGTCCAGTTTCTTCTTCAGTTTTTAAGAGGAAAACTTTAAAATTTAATTTTAGGTTTCTCTCAATTATTCATATTTTGGTACGTTTTCATGCATTGTACCATATGTATGGCTGCATATTTCCCCTATCTTCAGCACAAATTTTTTTTCACAATAAATTCTGTCTATTAGAGCTGCAGACAGCTCCGAATATGGAAACTTTAATTACACTATATTGTAATTTCCTCTCTACTCAGTTATACACAGCTACAGCCACACAGCACTTGTATAGCACCTGAAATAGTGGAGATATAGGACAGAAAGCTCATATGATAGAACACAGCGTGACAGTTATGACTCTTATGACATTACTTGGTATGAATTCAATTCTGCAATCTGAACAGAGCACTTCTGTTGCCTAGGAAACATGCAAGTCACAAGCTCAGGCTTCAGAGTAACTCAAGGTAGAAAAGCACAAAACTCTTACTATCTGCCTTCTAGAACAAACCATATATTAAACAGATTTAATTAAATAGAAACCTGTAGTTTTTATGCGGGAGGTGAGCTATATAATTTAGCTCAGTAATCTACAAGCTCTAATATATATTACTGAAGTGCAAAATTGGGTATACTTGAGAGGCTCATTTAAATGACAGGTCTGCATTTCAGGACACCTTTAAAGTTGAGCGTATGTAAATTATGGATACTTGTCAACTCTCCCGCAATGGCCGGGAG
This sequence comes from Taudactylus pleione, assembly GCA_031769625.1. Lineage (NCBI taxonomy): Eukaryota > Metazoa > Chordata > Amphibia > Anura > Myobatrachidae > Taudactylus > Taudactylus pleione. Next base: position 1,016,713 of record JAUIMM010000085.1, read on the forward strand.
GCTCCGGAAAATCAGGTGGCGCTCCCAGGCCCCCTGCAAGAGAGGGCAAGTCTCCTGTCTGGCCACCACCCCTCCCCCTGCTAATGCTACTTTAGCAGAATACAGTACTATTAACATCAGGATCGGAATAAGGGCCACATGGGTCTGTGACTGAAAATGTTTAAGGGCCTATACCATACAGTACTTGTCTACTCTCCTGGAAGTTTCAGGAGACTCCTGAATTTGCGGGCAGTCCCCTGGACCCTTGTAAGAGTAGGCGGACCTCCTGCATTCTGCCCATTTCCTACCAAAGTCGGTACAATGGGGAGGATAATGTCGCAAATCGTAGGTAAACAATTTGACGTGTTTCTATAAAAAAAAATTTAACAAGTAGCGCCGGGCCCTGACCCCATCTCCAAGTCAGATGCACCTCTCCCCTGGGCTCCCGGAGAAGAGAGTGCAGAGTGCAGAAGTAGGCAAGTATGACCTATACTGATAAGTAGAGGAACTGTGACCAGTGCTGTGGGTTTGGCCAGTGCCATGTAGGCATGTACACCCCCTACACGGTCAGCCCCAATTCCTCTCTAAGTATATAAAAGTATAAAAATGACATCATTTTTTGAGGAAACTAAAAATAGTAATGCAAATGTAATACTTGTGATTTATGGCTGTCAGTGTGGCAAGCTGGTGGCAGCTCTTCGTCATACTGTCAAGGTGATGGGCCTATTTTTATGTGGAGGCCTGGAGCTGTAGTCCCATCCACCCCATTGTTAATCTGGCCCTGACTAGTATTATCATTAGGTGTAAGTGTACACTCTTGTAAGCCTGATTTGTAACTTCAGATCTGTGCAACTCAACAGATGTGAATATGCTTTTTTTATCATGATTATTTTGCAACAGAATCTTTGTGCATACGGCATTCAAATTGTCAAAAGTGGCATAAATATATTAAAAACAAAGATATCAGAAATACCAGACTGATACTTGAAGATCAATAGTTTGAAATAACCTCACATGGTATCTCTGAAAATAATCCTTATAGATGAAAAATATAGTTTTAATTCTTCTTACTGCTACATTTGAAGGATCCTTATAACCATATATCAGAGAAGAGGCATAATATGTTTTTAGAAATCTGGAATACAAACTTCTTACCTTTGAATTTGGCGTATCTACAAATAGGTTCAGGGTGTGTGATGCACATAGGCCCCTGGGCCCTGGGGGATGTAGTCTGGAAGCCGATGGTCTAAATGTCGACCGCCGGCTTCCAGACTCTCAAATCCCAGCGTGGTACTAATGACAGACGTCGAAAACTCGACGCCTGTCATTAACCATACGCTGGAAGACTGACGCCCGACATACCGAACGAAGGTAAGCCGGGCGCAGACAGCCGCGCGGGGGAGGGGAGGGTTAGGTTTAGGGCTCCCGGAGGGATTTAGGGTTAGGCACCACCCCGGGAGGGTTAGGCTTAGGCTAGGGGAAGGGGGGGTTAGGGTTAGGCACCCCCGTGGGGAGGTTAGGGTTAGGCACCCCCGGGGGACTTAGGTTTAGGCAGCGGGGAAGGTGGGTTAGGTTTAGGCACTTAGAGGGGGGATTAGGGTTAGGCACCCCTAAGAGAGGGTTAGAATTAGGTTAGCGATACTTACCTTAGGGACGATCGGGATCTTCACCCTTGCCGGGCTGCCGCTGTTGGGATTTGAACCATGTGGCCGGCGGTAATACCTACTACACCCGGCCCTGGGGGGCCCACACCACACCCTCCACCCATTGAATATACCTACCTTGCAGCTTGCGCTAAATAAATCTCTGGAAAAATGGTACCAGCGCTATATAGAACCGGTGCTATTTTCCTGGAGCTATACTCATATGCAGTAGGCTATGGTACTGCACTGCGCATGTTCCGCCATGAGGAGGGCCCAATTGGAGACTGCACACAGGCCCTCTCCTGTCATAAGATGCCTCCATATATCTGTTGGAAAAGGATAGATATAAAATGCATCTGATTTTCTCCTAATACCCATTCATCAAGGAGTCAGGACACACTTTTATTCTTGCCAATACATCGAGCTGCCAAACTGTACAGAAAAAAAAGTTATAGTGACATTAATTTTCTTTTAATTATAGTGACTTTGATGGTGTTTTTCTTCTTCTATATTCTACTTCCTCTAATTGTATATGTGTGTGTGTGTCTAATTGTATATGCATGTGTGTCCTTCCTCTATCAGCCATATGATCTCATCCCATCACTTCTGAATAGGGGGATGTGATGATTTTGCAGAATGAGTGTGTGCTTCGGGAGTGGTTAACTGAGAGGATCAGAGTGGGGGAGAGACTGACGTCACCCCATTCATCGCTCTGTCATCTCTGCTCACTGATTCCCAGGGTCTGTACCCAGCTTTGTTGTAATTTATATATAAAATGCTCAATGAGGTGTAACCACAGCACTATTGTATTCAGCAGGGAGTAGAGATCGGAGTAAAGTTTGAGAGGAGTTTAGGGAGGATCGGTGGTGACATGGGATGTGTGAAATGAAGCTGATATTACAATGTGATTAAATAACCCTTTAAGGTACCATAATCTCTTTAAATGTAATGACACATTTAGATGCCATTACCAACAGTTTGTATCATTTAAATGTTAAGTTAGTTGTGCAGAATGTCCCTTTTTTATGTTTTGTTGCTGGAGCGGTGTTTGTTCTCAATGGCTTGTCATTTTCCTCTATACTGCACACACTGGGTACGTTTCATGTTAACTGATGTTTATAGTTACAAGAGTGAATGGAATTGATGGGCAGCATAAAGGGAGAATTAGCTGCTGTGCTATTATACAAACACAGTGGCAGGCCAAACAGTGATTTTAAAGCAATGAAACAGAGAATAACATTTTATTTTTGTAAACATATCAAAGCATGAAGCATAAAAAGTTCCTTACATGAGAGAACATATAGACTAATACAGAATAGTGCATGTGTCAATATACTGTGCCCCGAATAAGAAACTGACAATATTACTTCAGAATCCTCCTTTGGTTGTGGCCATATGATGTTTATGAATATGAAAGGAGTAAACAAGGAATAAAGATATTAATGTACATCAGTGGTGAGTAACAGGTGCCCCTCTGACCATACATTTGCGACTGCTAGCTCCTACCTGCTTTATTTGTCATACTCGTAAATAAATCAACCTAGCATCTGGCGGGTCACCTCAGCCTCCCCACCCCCTCAACAGGTCTTCATTACTCTCCCCTGATGACCCATTATACTCATCACCCGGTTCCTGTTCCTCTTCTCTCCCATTATACATGTCACATTTAAAGTTCACGGCACGCATAATGGAAGCTGGGGCACACTCCGTGCTCATTAGCTTCAAACATATGCTAATAGTTCCAAAGCTTACCCGAGCATAAGGATGCCCACCGGTGCCTTCTCATATGCATATGGTGTCACTTACCTGCGTAAATATCGGTAACATTGACCCACACAGATCAGCCATCTTGCCCTTGTGGCAAGTCTGACCTGCAGCAGACTCAGCAGCTCTCCTGACACACAGAGGGCTCTCATGCTGCGTAGGAGATCGCAAGAGCTAATTTATGCATGCCCATGTAACAGCATTTAAACAGTCAGACGCGCCTGCATTTTTCTGACCACCCTCCTGTTACCACCCCCCAAACACTGACAACCTGTCACTCACTTTGCTATGGATTCCTCTGTGCGTGCGTATTCAGATTGCAATCGCTGCACACACACAGTGCGGCTTATAGGCATGAACGATGGCAAACAATCTCTTGATCTGCGTACATAATCGCCATTACGCCCGTCTCTGAATCAGGCCCATTGTGTGGTATTTTGGAGGTTAGAGAGCTGCCCATGCGGCCCCTGTTGTATATCAGTTTACCTAGTACAGCTGTGTATGGTTAATTACAGAACTCACTGTTGTATTGTATCTGCAGTATATGTACATAAAGGTTTATCTAGAAACTGTAAATTATTACCATCTACTTCCCTGGTGGGTTTTACATCTCTCTGCATGCTGATTTCATTATAATAACTCATAGGATGCTGGTTGGCAGTAGTACATGACTGTAGAAGGTGACAATATCAGCTGGATCAACCAGAAGGAAGGTTAATGCATATGTAAAACACAAGTGGTTCTGTAGTTCGTTGAAAAATCAAAACTAATGTATTCATTATATAGGAACCTTAGCGTGGCGTGGATTAATTCATGCACTTTTATCATTGGTCTAGTTGCTTCTAGTAGAGGTGGGCCATGCCATTGATTTCAACGCTTATCAAAAAATATCCCGCCCCACATTAACTAGCGTTGCGCTGTGATGCCAGTGCCCTGCCTGTCCTCCAAGCAATGATATTGACTCCATGCTGGCTATCCCAGAGGACTAGATATACAGGGCTCAATCCTATTAGGTGAGAGTTTGTTTCATGAAACTTGTAGACATCGTACAAAACAGCGCACACCCGAGAAATGCAAGATCCGATTAGAAATAATTGGTGGTAGTCGCAGCAAGGTTGCGCAACTTTTCTACAAAAAGCAACCTGGGAGAAGAGCATAAAAAAGTGGAGAAACCATTATGGACACCTAAAAAGTGGCAACTGAACTAGCAGGTATATATAGGAGGCTGTAAGTAGCCATAAGGGAAGTACTGGAGGTTTTTAAAAAAAATGTCAAATGGCTGATCTTTGCACTTTTTATTAATGGTTGAAAAATTATAGCGAGCAAGTGTTTTTCATCTAATTGAAGTCTTTCCAGCATTGGATTCCACAATGCGTCTTTAATCCATACTTGCCCACTTTTGAAAAAGCATTTCAGGGAGATTGTGTAAGCAACACCTATGAGCGCGCATTAAAGTGGGCGTGTACTGCTACACAGGGGTTAACGTGGGCAGGTACGGGGTGGAACTGAGTTCCGTCACCTCCCAATGGTAGGTGGAACTATTTCCACCTCCACCAAGTTCCTGCACAGAAGTCCCACAGAGAGCCACTCACTGCCTGCCTAGGGAGGCTCAATTTCTTCAGAGGTCCCTCATTTCAGAGAAACCAGCATATAGGTAAGGAAAGAATCAAGCGAAGGCAATACATAGGGGTTGCAAAAATATGTGTGTGTGTAAAGAACACTTGTTTTGGATAGTCAAACTAGCATGTGTGGGAGGGGGGGTGTTGTAGACGGCAGGGGAGATGAGTTCCACCACCTCTCCAGGACCACTTTAAGCCCTGCAGTTACATCTGAGAGATGTGTCATAAAATTTACTTGCATCCAAAAGTAAACGAGCCCAAAAGCTGTTAGTAAGAGCTATTTGTTCATGAAAACACACTAATGCTTTTCAGAAAATGCTTATAGCCATAGGGATCATTGGCCCTGATTCAGAGCCGGACGCTCTGACCAGAGCGCTCGCTCTGAATCAGGGCCCCACCTTCATAATTATGGAGCGTCCTCCTGGACGCTCGTATAGGTGTGGGTCACCACCCACAGCATATACGAGCGTGCAGGGTGATGGTCGCGATGGTCTTGACCATCGCGACCATCGCCAGTGCGAGCAGAAACCTGGAGTGATTTTGGCTCTATCAGAGCCAAAATCACTCCCACTGACATCACTAGTGATGTCAGTGGGGCCGGCTTCTGACGGTAGGGCGTTCCCTTGGGAACGCCTCCGTCTGGCAGGCACGCCCCCGGCACGCCCACCAAAGGGGACGTGCTGTCAATCAACATCGACAGCACGCCCCCTTTGATCAGACACTACGGATCAGACAGTCCTTCGCTCGTCGCGTCTCGCGCATGCGCACGACGGAGCTCCCTCCGTCGTGCGCATGCGCAGTGCACACCATCGACAGCCACTCGCGAGTGGGTCTGAATCAGGCCCATTGTGCCCTATAACCAATGCATAGAAATGATACTAATGATCCCATTTGATTGTATATATTTCTGTTTTTTAACAGCTTCATAATGGGGGTAAGGTGGAATCAGGGAGATTGCTAGACTCTTCAGGGAGACAGATAGCTGCTATTTCAGGGAGTCTCCCTGACAATAAGGGAGAGTTGGCAAGTATGCTGTAATCGCAGTGCGATCATCGCGCATGTGCAGTGCGGTACATACGCATGTGCAGTACGCAACAATTGGCCAGTCTGCATACGCAGTTGCAATTGTGATCCATGCTGAATCAGGCTCTGTGCCCTGACATTTTTACACTATAATAAAGATTTTCCTTACCTTTTCACCTGCTCAGGGGGATGCAAATAAAAAAACTTACATTTCCTCAGAAAAATCAACGCAAGTTTGGAATTGGTTTGCAATTGGAATTCACAGTGCGAGCTTGCCGGCTCCCAGGACCCAACTCACATGTAATAAGATTGAGCCCATCATTTTGTAAAGAAAAAGCTGTTTTTGTTTATTAGCATTTATGGTTACTATTATTATTGTTGTTATTATATTTGTTGTACAATAAAAATTTCATTTTCCCACCCACCCACACACAGGCGGATCAGGGTGCAGTGATTCCTGTGATGTGCTGCTTATGGCAGATTTATTTATTTATTTATTCACATGGATGGCAGCAAATAAGGATGTTGTTATGCTACCTGTCATCAGAGCCAGCCCTAGGCATAGGCATTCTAAGAAAATGCCTAGGGGCATCCCACGGCTGTCAATCTCCCCCTATGTGCTGCTGTCACAGTCGGAGCTCAGCTCTGGCAGTACAGCGGTAAGCCCGGCCGAGGTGACTGTGGTGACAGCCAGGCCAGAAGAGCTTTGCCACCTGAAGCCCCACCTACCTTGAAGCTCCGCCCCCGGGTCTTAGCAAACTCCATCAGCAGTCCATCCTCAGTTGTGGTAAGCTCCGGCCCCGATTCATGCTAAGCTCCACCCCTGTTTTGCACTCAGCTCCGCCCCAAAGTTGTATTCCACGTGTTGCCTAAAGGTCCATCTGCAGGTCTGCTGAAGGAGGCCTGCTCTCCCACCCCTCACCCAGCTTTCCCTTGGCAACTGAATTGGCACGTCTGCAGCTTGTTGTGAGAAAACCCAGTAAAGTAGCAAAGTCTGCATAACCAGAGGTGGGTGCAATGCCTGGCATCTGCATTTGTATGTATGTGTGTGTGTGTGAGAGTAATATATATATATATGTGTGTGAGTGTAATATATATATATATATATATATATATATATAGATAGATATATGTATGTATATATATATATAAATATATATATATATATATTAATAAATGGAATCGGTGTGTAATACAGCCGTACGTCAACCCGGCGGATTAAATACAGACGGTGGAAGCCCGCCAGGTGGAGATACCGACCTAGGTAAGTATTAACCCTAAACCTCCCCTCTCCCCCCCTAACCCTTCCATAGGGGTGCCTAACCCTAACCTCCCCCCAGTGCCTAACGCTAACCCCCCCGGGGGTGCCTAACCCTAACCTCCCCTTCCCCTAGCCTAACCCTCCTGGGGGTTTGCCTAACACTAAGTCTCCCCGGGAGCCCCTAACCCTCCCCCCCACGGCTATCCGCTCCCAGCGCCCTGCTTAACTTCATTCAGTATGCCGGGCGTCGAGATTTCGGCATAGGGATAATGATAGGCGTCGGGATTTCGACGCCTATTATTAGACCCATGCCAGGATTTCACAGTCGGGAAGCCGGCAGTCGGCATTTCGACCGCCGGCGGTCGGCATTTCGACCGCCAGCTTCCTGACCGCATACCTTAATAAATATATATATATATATTTATAGATATATAGGTAGATATATAGATATATACACACACACACACACACACTGGTAAATTGGGAGGGTATAGGAGCAGGAGTTTGAAGGGGGACAATTCTTGTCACCGAGGGGACCAGAGCTAGGACTGCAAGGGGTGACAAGTGATATGGAAGGATTCACAAGCCCTCCATGCATCGTATAGAGGGCCTGAGGGCCTGATTCAGAGCCGGACGTTCTGACCAGAGCGCTCGCTCTGAATCAGGGCCCTCCTACCTAAAAATGGAGCGGCCTCTTGGACGCTCGCATAGCTGTGGGTTACCACCCACAGCTATAGCGAGTGTCCATGATGATGGTCAAGACCATCGCGACCATGCGGGCTTGCGACGAGACCCTGTGGTAGGGTCTCGCTGCCCGCAAGCCCTGGAGTGATTTTGGCTCTATCACTATCAGGCCCACTAGTGATGTCAGTGGGGCCAGCTTGAGACGGTAGGCGTTCCCATGGGAACGCCTCCGTCTGGCAGCCACACCCCCGGCACGCCCACCAAAGGGGGCGTGCTGTCACTCACCATCGACAGCATGCCCCTTTTGGTGCGAGACCCCGAGCGATGGATTCCCCGTCGCTCGCCGGGTCTCGCGCATGCGCACGACGGAGCTCCCTCTGTCGTGCGCATGCGCACTTCGGCACCATCGACCTGCTTGTGAGCGCACAGCGCTCGCGAGCGGGTCAGAATCAGGCCCTGAGTCAGCTTGGATCGCAAGTCTGTAGATGCATGCACCTGGTCAATGATTGCATCCTGTGCACGCATCGCGCGTGTGCAAACTGGCTGCTGCGATTGCAAACGTAGCATATACGCAGAGCCATCAAGAAATGATTGACAGGAAGTGTTGTTTGGGGGGTGCAAAAGGGGGGTGGCGGGGGGTGGTCGGAGGAACGCAGGTGTGTCTGTGTGTTGGAACGCCTTTACAGGGGCATGCATAATTAAGCCCCTGCTACGGCATACGCAGCCAGAGGTCTAGATGGCGACAGTATGTTTCTCAGTTTGTGAGTCAGGTCAAGCTCCCACAAACTGTGCGTATGGGTTCGATGTTGCCGATGTTTTAGCTGACTTGCGGATGTATGTAATGGGAGGTGGCTTGCTTTATAAGATGGTGGGCATCTTGGTATAGTGCTGCAATCGCGGGGCAATCACATTTATTTTGCATAAATTCGCAGCCGGCCAGGTGCGTGCATCCGCAGACTTGCGATCCAAGCTGAATCACGTCCAGAGTACCACCGAACCTCCTCTGTGCTGTGTGCTGAGGCACCTTACCACTTTCAAAGGGACAGTGCTAGCACACACAGGCAGAGCAGCAGGGCCTGGATTAGCCTTCACAAGGGCACCAGTCAATTGGCTTGTGGGGCCCCCTAAGATCCCACCCTCCTTCCCCGTGCTCACCATCCCATCCCCTTTGCTGTCCATCCAGTTACAACTGTGCTCTGCGGTTCTGTGTAACATCGCAGGCATGCTGCTCTCCAAGTTCTAGCTGCACTGCACAATCGCGCTGTGTACAGGATCTATATATTTTTTTTTTTTCCTTGTGGCTGGTCTTAAAAAGTATATTTATATATATATCTCTAGATATCTATATATCTATCTATCTACTAGGGGGCACCAGCCAAAGTCTTGCCTAGGGCACCAAATTGGCTAGGGCCAGCTCTGCCTGTCATTACAGAGTGCATAGTCTGGTCTACATGTCAGTAGTAACACATTGATAGCAAAGTTTACAGCTGACTGATCTGCACTCAGTGACATCAGAAGCCTCCAACAACAACAAAGAACTGGCTGAACTTGGTAAGCAGAGATTCCAGTGCACCAATGATCACGGCATTTAGGCAGCAATTACCTGAATGGCTGTGAAGTTTTTTATCCTGTGCGCTGCAATTGTACTTGGTCACTCACCATACATTCACAGCCATGTAATGGCATACTATCCTGCTGAACATGAGTTGGCAGTAAGTAAAAGTAATGTTCTTTATGTCACATCGAGCTGGCAATGAACTTGTTGATGTTTTCTAGCATAGCATCAGATGGGGAGGAGTCTGTAGTCTCTTCTATTATGTATTGTGTATATGTTATTATAACCTGCTGAAGCGGACAAATTATCCAGGAGACTGTGGATCAGAGATAATCTTCAGCTTCTATATGTTATGCAGTGCATCCTATTACTATGGTGGTGATCCTGAGATTCTGCCACAGGCGTCGCAAATCTTAAATATTAAGGGGTCTATTTACTAAGCCAGGGGTCTTCAACCCATGACCTGCGTTCTCAGAGACAATAGCCTGCCAAGTGGAAGAAGCCCATTCGCAGCCCAGACCAGAGATAAAAGGACCTCACCAAGGACACAGCTAGTGAGGTACCCCATCACCTCCATCGGATACCAGGAATCGAGGGTAATAACCTTAACTCTCCCACCACTAGTGAGGTACATTTACCTCAATCGGAGACATGAACACCACGGGAAAGAGACTGCCTGTATAATTTGGAAGTACACTAATAGAGTTGCAGGACGCCGCTCTCTGATTAGTATATACCTGAATTGGAACATTTAATATCAGACTTTTGTGTCTGGGTATGGACATACAGTCAGGTGCATAAATATTGGGACATTGACAGAATTTTCATATTTTGGCCTCTATTCACCACCACAATGGCTTTGAAATGAAACAAACAAGATGTGCTTTAACTGCAGACTTTCAGATTTAATTTGAAGGTAATTACATCCAAATCAGGTGAACAGTGTAGGAATTACAACGGTTTCTATATGTGCCTCCCACTTTTTAAGGGGCCAAAAGTAATGGGATTATCAACTCAAAAGCTATTTCATGGACAGGTGTGGGCTATTCCCTCGTTATTTCATTATCAATTAAGCAGGTAAAAGGTCTGAGGTTGATTCTAAGTGTGACATTTGCATTTGGAATCAGTTGCTGTCGACTCTCAATATGAGATCCAAAGAGCTGTCACTATCAGTGAAGCAAGCCATCATTAGGCTGAAAAATAAAAACAAACCCATCAGAGAGATAGCAAAAAACATTAGGTGTGGCCAAATCAATTGTTTGGAACATTCTTAAAAAGAAAGAACGCACCGGAGAGCTCATCAACACCAAAAGTCCCGGAAGACCACGGAAACAACTGTGGTGGATGACAGAAGAATTATTTCCCTGGTGAAGAAAAACCCCTTCACAAAACAAGAACACTCTCCAGGAGGTAGGTGTATATGTGTCAAAGTCAACAATCAAGAGAAGACTTCACAAGAGTGAATATAGAGGGTTCACCACAACCATTGGTGAGCCTCAAAAACAGGAAGACCAGATTAGAGTTTGCCAAACAACATCTAAAAAAGCCATTACAGTTCTGGAACAACATCCTATGGACAGATGAGACAAAGGTCAACTTGTACCAGAGTGATGGGAAGAGAAGAGTATGGAGAAGGAAAGGAACTGCTCATGATCCAAAACATACCACCTCATCAGTGAAGCATGGTGGTGGTAGTGTCATGGTGTGGGCATGTATGGCTGCCAATGGAACTGGTTCCCTAGTGTTTCGGGCAATATTATATGCTCATATTCAGTCAAATGCTTCAGAACTCATTGGACGGCGCTTCACAGTGCAGATGGACAATGACCCGAAGCATACTGCAAAAGCAACCAAATAGTTTTTTAAGGCTAAAAAGTGGAATGTTATGCAATGGCCAAGTCAATCCCCTGACCTGAATCCGATTGAGCATGCATTTCACTTGATGAAGACAAAACTGAAGGGAAAATGCCCCAAGGACAAGCAGGAACTGAAGACATTTGCAGTAGAGGCCTGGCAGAGCATCACCAGGGATGAAACCCAGCGTCTGGTGATGTCTATACGTTCCAGACTTCAGGCTGTAATTGCCTGCATAGGATTTGCACAAAGTATTAAAAAGTGAAAGTTAGATTTAGGATTGTTTAGTTTGTCCCATTACTTTTGGCCCCTTAAAAAGTGGGAGGCACATATAGAAACCGTTGTAATTCCTACACTGTTCACCTGATTTGGATGTAATTACCCTCAAATTAAATCTGAAAGTCTGCAGTTAAAGCACATCTTGTTTGTTTCATTTCAAAGCCATTGTGGTGGTGAATAAAGGCCAAAATATGAAAATTCTGTCAATGTCCCAATATTTATGCACCTGACTGTATATTACCTTAAACAGTAATGAATGCCACACATTGCTAAATTAGAGAGAAATCCATGTGCACATTGAGTTATCATATGACGTTGTGTTTATTTTACCTAATAAGGGATCAGTAAAGTCTTTATACCAATCTTTGCTTCCTTCGTTCCAAGTACAATGCTCAGAATACGTGCACACATTTAGGTTGAGAGCTATATTGTGTTATTTATTGTGTTGAATTTTTGTGAGTTTGGTTAGACTTACTGTCCCTCGGGCTTCGTTTAATTTTTTAATGTGGCCCTCACTGTCTTAAAGGTTGAAGGCCCATGTACTAAGCCTTGGATGGAGATAAAGTGAACGGAGATAAAGTACCAGCCAATCAGCTCCTCACTACCATATCACAGGCTTTGTTTGAAAAATGATAGGAGCTGGTTGGTTGGTACTTTATCTCCATCCACTTTATCTCCATCCAAGGCTTAGTAAATAAACCCCTATGTTTTTAGCTTATCGTGTGACTCATTGGAGTGAGTCAGTGGAGTCAATCAAGTCTGGTCACACGAAAACTGGGTACATGCTATATGATGAAGCGACCCTGCGATGGTGCGATGTAATGCATGATCCACTGTATGACAGTGCAATGTGACGTTATATATTGCATGTAACAGCACCATGTCATTCATTGCATTGTCCCATCTGCCGTGCAGAACAGCAGATGGGACAATGCGATGAACGACCATCGTGAACAACAGATTGGGCGTACACAACAAACAGTGATCCGCATCGTAATGATATATTGTACGATATACTGTATAGTGTGTACCCATCTTTACTCTGCTTTGCTGGTGATAGTCTGATCTTCCTTGTCAAACGTCTGCAACTCCTGTACTTTTGTTTTGTTTTGCTTACCTTGAAAAAGACTCTAAGGGGTAAATTTACTAAAGTGAGAGTTTTTAGAAGTGAGTTTTAAAAGAGATGTTGCCCATAGCAACCGCCAGACACCCAATAGCAAAATAGGATCCAATCAGGTGAGCTTCCCCGCCCATCCCAGCACAGCCACAGATATAAAGGACTTCCAGGTAGACAGGAAAGCTGCCAATGCAACGTTATATATATCCTTGGTCCAGTGGTTACAGATTTCAAGCCTCTCTCTCTGCTGACTCTGATTCTGAATTCCTTCCTGACTGCTGTTCTACTGGACCTGGCATTCCTTATTCTGCTCCTGGGACCCCGCCTATTCAATCTGCCCTGCTTGCAGCTCCAGTGGGTCAATACCAGGACACAGGGGCACCAGTACCAGATTGGCTGGTCTCAGCCCAGCATCCAGTGCATTACAGATAACCAGGGCTGCCACCAAAAATTGTGGGGCCTGGTACTAATAAAACATTCAGGGCCCCCCTGGGGAAGAGCATAGGGCAGGGAAGCCCCCCCCTTATTGGGGGGGGCAGGTTAGGAAAGGCTGGAGAAGGGGGAGGCAGGGCTGTTTGGAGTAGGGGAGAGGCACATGGCAGGGGAGGCTGTCTGGACTTGGGGGGGGGGGCGGACGCGCAGTGAAAGGCTGGCTGCATTAGGAAAAGGCTGGCTATGCACTTACCTGCAGCCAGCAAAAAAGCGTCGGTGTCATTTCAAATAAGGTACTGGCCACGAGCCAATCACAGCTCGCGGCCTGACAGCCAATCAGGAATGGCCACTGCTGATTGGCTGCTCGCGGACCGATAGCCAATCAGAAGCGGCCACTGCTGATTGGCTGCTTGCGGGACAACCAATCAGAAGCGGCCGCTCCTGATTGGTTGTTGTTCTGCAAGCAGCCAATCAGGAGCGGCCGTTTGGCTGCCGTTCCGCTCACGGCTGAAAACTTATTTGGGATGCTGCCAGCTGCAGCATCTTCCACCGGGCCCCCTCTCTCTCCGGGCCCGGGACAACAGGCCCGGCAGTCCCCCCCTGATGGCGGCCCTGCTGATAACAGCTTGTTCCTGAACATATTAGCCATCCCAGCTCGACATCCAGTGCATTACCAGTATCAGCCCGATCCTGAGCATATTAGCTGGTCTCAGCCCGGCATCCAGTGCATATCAGTAAGAGTTCTACATCCGGATTCCAGTCCAGTCATCAAGCCCAGAATTCTATTCCAGTCCTCAGTCTGAAACCTAATCTATTACTCCAGTGTTCAATTCACTTCATGTGTTGGAGTTACATACACCCGACCAGCTTCCTGCACACTAACCTCACTACAGAACTAGCCCCAGAATCATCTCCGGGAACACAAGAACCCTTAAATGTGACACCGCCGTCCTTCTTTTTCACAATAAAATATACTACCCCAGCAAGCTAATTCGGTTTCCTGATGAACCCTCTTTCCAAGTATTCTGTCACAATCCTGGCTAGTTTTTACCTTTGCTTTGAGACTTACCTCTGCCAGCTGCTCCATGGATCTGTGTTTGTAATTCTCCTGGGAGATCTGCTCTGGTTGAATCATGCTGGCTGTGACAACTCTGTGTGTGCAGACTGCTCTCCTCCCAACAATGATTAAATACCTGGACTCTGCTCTGTCTGTGAGCATTGCTAGTCTTATTGGAATCACAGGTGTGGTCCTGATTCTCAAGGGCTGCAGAGATGATTACTCCCTCTGCATGTTGTGCCTTGCTCCACTCAGAATGCCACTGCCAGACCACCTGTCTGTATCCACCAATCGCTGCCAGACTCTAGGTATATAGATCCTCCTCTGATAGCACTCTGTGCTTGAACATCTTGTTACGTTCCATGGTGTACTACTTGTGCTATAGCTGTACCTCTGTGTACCAGTATGTCCCAGGCTCCTGCTGGTTCCTAGACCAGTGCTATCCGTAAGCCTGCTGCGTTCAGCTATCCACGCTACCAGCCTCTCACCTACGGCTCTCAGGCCTATCTTCCATCAACTGCTGGAACAGCTACAGGCTCTACTCAGCAAAATCTTTCAGATCATTCCGGAATTTCTTAGAGCTACCTCTGTCTCAACTAAAAACTCTGTCTTGGAATCTCTAAGAACCAAAGATTCTTCCATGCCAAGTAAAGAGAGATATTGAAGTTACCCGCGCTCCAAGCTCTCTGTGGCTGAACGCCAGCGGCATAAAGATTTACATCTCTGTCGCTATTGCGGAACTTCTGACCACTTTATCAAAGACTGTTCCCTTTGCAATTCCAGCAGTGGTTCCAGGTGTCAATGTCTCAGTGCCTGTTCCGGTCCCGTCCCGGATTTTGCCTGTTCCGGTCCCGTCCCGGATTCTGCCTGTTCCGGTCCCGACCCGGATTCTGCCTCTTCCGGTCCCGTCCCGGATTCTGCCTGTTCTGGTCCCGTGTCGGATTCTGCCTGTTCCGATCCCGTGTCGGATTCTGCCTGTTCCGGTCCCAGCCCGGATTCTGCCTGTTCCGGTCCCAGCCCGGATTCTGCCTGTTCCAGTCCCAGCCCGGATTCTGCCTGTTCCGGTAGGGGACTCCAGTCGGCAAACCCAGGAGGGGTCTCCAGAGTCTCAACCCCAGGAGGGTCCTCAAGTCTTGTAACCCAAGAAGTGGTTTTGAGTCACTCACCCCAGGAGGAAGTCTCTGTCCTCGCATCCCAAAAGGGGGGTTCATGTTCCATACCCCAAAAGGAAAAGTCGAGTCAGCTTCCCCAGAAGGGGATTTTGGGTCCTATACTCCAGCAGGGAGTGTCAAGTTCTGTACTCCAGGAGGGGACCTTAAGTCTCTCACCCCAGGAGAGGGTTACAAGAATTATGCCCCAGGAGGGGGGTCTCAAATCTCGCACCCCAGGAGGGGGTCTCAAGTCTTGCACCCCAGGAGGGGGTCTCAAGTCTCATACCCCAGGATGGGGTTTCTAGTGCTATTCCCCAGGAGGGGAATTCAAGTGCCTCATTCCAGAAGGGGATCTCAAGTCTCGTACCCCAGGAGGGGGTTTCAAGTCTCGCACCCCAGGAGGGGGTTTCAAGTCTCGCACCCCAGGAGGGGGTCTCAAGTCTCGCACCCCAGGAGGGGGTCTCAAGTCTCACACCCCAGGAGGGGGTCTCAAGTCTCACACCCCAGGAGGGTGTCTCAAGTCTCATACCCCAGGATGGGATTTCTAGTGCTATTCCCCAGGAGGGGAATTCAAGTGCCTCATTCCAGAAGGGGATCTCAAGTCTTGTACCCCAGGAGGGGGTTTCAAGTCTCGCACCCCAGGAGGGGGCCTCAAGTCTCGCACCCCAGGAGGGGGTCTCAAGTTTAACACCCCAGGAGGGGGTCTCAAGTCTCGCACCCCAGGAGGGGGTCTCAAGTCTCATGCCTCAGGAGGGGGTTTCAAGTTCCAGTTATCAGGGAGAAGAGTCTTATACTACAAAATCTGATCCTGGTTCCTATTCAACGTCTACTGCTAATATCGTTCCAGAGGATGACAGTTCCTGTAGTCTGTTCTCTGCCTCGATTGTTGAAGCTGCTGTCTCTGGCTCCTCAGGACTCCTTCCAGTTCCTTTAGTTAGTCCAAGTACCGAACAGCTGTCAACTTCAGTTGTTTTGACTCCTCATCAATCGGAGCATCCTCAAGTCTCTTCCAGCTCTGCACCTGAGTGTGCTCCACAATCCTCGAACACACAAACTTCATCGGATACTCCAGGATGCATATATTTCGATGGGGACTTATTGCAATATTTTGCATTACTGAAGCATTATGCTGCAATCATGGAAGCAGATCCAGCTTGTGGTATCACTCCTACCAACTTTACTAAGTACCTTTTCGCTTCCTTTAGAGGTGAGGCATTGGGCTGGGCCAACCCTTTCATCGAGTCAAAAGATCCTGAGCTTCTAAGTATAAAAACTTTCAGTGAAGCTGTTATTAAAGAATTTGCTCTTAAACCTGTCAACCGAAATTCTAGTGAAATTCTCAGTTCTGAAAATCGGTCCAAGCAGTCTGTTGGTTCTACTAAGGAATCATCCTCTGCTGAGTCCTCCACTTCCCTGAAATCCGAACAAGGTCAAGTTTTCAAGGGCCAACGTGCTGAATTCAAAGCATCCAAGGAGAGTGGCGCTATAGAATCGGCATCCCTGAACATGAGATACCTCCCAAAACACCATCGAAATTGGTTATATTTCGCTTAGTTCCTCCCAGGAGTCCTATCAATGTTCAAGTCCTACTAAACCTTCGATTTTACCTTTAGATACTGACTCGGAATCTGAACTTGATCCTGCATATGATAATTCTCCATTCCCTGAAAACCATCTGCCATTTGACCCTGTCCTTTCCAGTCATGTATTTCCAAAGGAGTTACCAGAGATCCCATGTCCGTTGGTTGGCACAAAATGTTCTCGCAGCAGAAAGAAGAATCGACGAAGGTCTTGAAACATCTCCTTTGAAGAATTTCCACTCCTGGTATTCCAATAAATATAAGAATTAAGAAGATGTCTAAAGAGATGTGTCAAGAGTGATGGTGTCCCTATGTTTGAAGCTCCTGTAATGTCATGTTTGGAAGAAAGTTTTTCAGTTTTCCGGGTGTCTCATTTTTTCATGTTCTCCTATGTATTTATTTGGGTGTTCGGAGTCCACCCATGAAGAGGGGGGTACTGTCACAATCCTGGCTAGTTTTTACCTTTGCTTTGAGACTTACATCTGCCAGCTGCTCCATGGATCTGTGTTTGTAATTCTCCTGGGAGATCTGCTCTGGCTGAATCATGCTGGCTGTGACAACTCTGTGTGTGCAGACTGCTCTCCTCCCCACACTGATTAAATCACCTGGACTCTGCTCTGTCTGTGAGCATTGCTAGTCTTATTGGAATCACAGGTGTGGTCCTGATTCTCAAGGGCTGCAGAGATGATTACTCCCTCTGCATGTTGTGCCTAGCTCCACTCAGAATGCCACTGCCAGACCACCTGTCTGTATCCACCAATTGCTGCCAAACTCTAGGTATATAGATCCTCCTCTGATAGCACTCTGTGCTTGAACATCTTGTTACGTTCCATGGTGTACTACTTGTGCTATAGCTGTACCTCTGTGTACCAGTATGTCCCAGGCTCCTGCTGGTTCCTAGACCAGTGCTATCCATAAGCCTGCTGCGTTCAGCTATCCACACTACCAGCCTCTCACCTACGGCTCCCAGGCTGCTCCAAGTAGCTTCCACGCTACCAGCTTCTCCACATGGCTCCCAGGCCGCACCAAGTAGCTTCCATGCTACCATCTCTCACCCACGGCTCCCAGGCCACACCAAGTAGCTTCCACGCTACCATCTCTCTCCCACGGCTCCCAGGCCACACCAAGTAGCTTCCACACTACCATCTCTCACCCACGGCTCCCAGGCCGCATCAAGTAGCTTCCACGCTACCAGCGTCTACCCACGGCTATCCAGCCGCTCCACATAGCCACCCAGCTACCAGCGTCTACCCACGGCTATCCAGCCGCTCCACGTGTACCCCGACCAGCTCAGTCAGCCTACCTGCTGGTCCCAGTCCGGTCCCTCCAAGTTCCTTCTTGTCTCATTCCAACGTCTCAAGTTTCCAGTTCCAGCCACTCATCACCAAAGGCAGTTCTCACTGCTACCCACTTCTTATAATAAAAGAGCTATTCATGTTAACCATGGTTCCAGTCCAGCCGGCCTCCAGTGATTCCAGTTCATCACCTTATACAGGTAACTCACTAGCACCAACTGTGACAAATTCTTTGATATACTCAGTCATAGCTTCAGATTCCAGCAGAGGTAATGGAAACAATCTTGCCATAGGAAGAGTCTTCCCTGCAAGCAGATCAATAATGCAATCTCTTTTACGATGAAGAGGCAGCTCTCTAACTTTCTGTTTAGTCAGAACATCCTAGAAATAGGGGTATTGTGGGTGTAGTGTAGACTTGGAAGTTGTCTCAATTAATTTGGTGGCCCTTAATTTAATTATGGTCGGACATACATTTGGATTGACAGAATGGACCCAGGACATAATCTCCCCAGAATGCCAGCCAAGAGTATGTGCTTGTAGCAAAGGCAACCCCAGGATAATGGAATGAATAGCTGAGGGGATTAATAGGAATATTATATTTTCCTAATGTAATGCTTTAATATGCATCTCCAGTGCTTTTGTGCAGTACTGTATAGTGGTATCAGAAATCTTATCTCCATTGACAGTGGTGAAGGTGGGTCTGCTTAGTTGTTTTTTTTTCCATAGATCTTTCTCTGAGCTGGAGATTAATTTTATTACATAGAGAAATAAGTTCATCCAGGGTAGCGGCAAATGACAGGAGACCAATTCATCCTTAACCACTTAACTGGCTAATAATTTTTCCAGGCAACACTCAGAAATTGTAGTTTTTTATGATTTAATTAATTCAAGAAGACCTATTGAAAACTTGACCAACAAGATTTTATCTCTGCAGCCGCCAGGGTATGCACACTGACTGGGGCCAGCGCTGGCTGGATTTACAAGCAGCTGCAAAGATGAGCAACCGCTGGTAAATCCAGCCAGTGCTGCCCGTATTCAGTGTACACCCCCCGGCAGTGATAAGCAGCCGTCAGGGATGCACGCTGATTGGGGCAGAGCTACTTGGATTTACCGGTGGTGACTGCTACTCCGCTGGTGCCAGCATGTGTACTGCGCTTGTGCCGATCTCCTTCTGGCCGGGATGTACTAAATGGAAAATGCTGTAAAAACCCTGTTTCTTGGTTTTATCGCATTTTCCATATGTATCATCTGCTGGCAGTCGGGGCTCCGATGTGGAGGGTAATGCCAGCTTTTGAAACTACATGTAACTACAGCATCAACATTATAAATAAAAGTGTAGCAAATACATGTTTTAGAGCCCTGCATATTTGGTGTAATGATCTTAAAAGGGACATTCAGGATGGTGTTAAGTGCTGTGAACTGCTGAAGAAGGTTGAGGATCTACAAAACTACAAACTCCAGTCCTCAAGTACCACCAACAGGTCATGTTTTATGGATATCTTTAATCATGCTCCGGTGAGTTAATCTATGTTGCTGGGTCAGTAATTATCCCACCTGCTTCCACAGACCGAAATCCTCAAACATGACCTGTTGGGGACACTTGAGGGCTGAGGTTGAAAACCACTGTAATATTCTATGGGGCCTATTCATCATACAGTACCTAAAAATTCTCTGGAGGTAATTAGGTTTAGAACTCGCATGGAGTTCTACCTAATTACGGGAGGAATTCATCATTCCTCCTCTCCATAACTATCTATTTTGAAAAGCGATGACAGCTTTTCGGGAAATAGTTTTCCCTGTCTGCTCTAAGTTACCGCAGCTGTAATCAGTGCTGCACATGCGCTGTTACATCTGTAAAACCAGCGCATGCGCAGCACTGCCTACAGATGCTGTAATTTTGTGTCCCCCCTAAGCATACCTACCCCCCATCCCCGCCCTTACCTGCCTGCTGCAGCCACCTCCGGCTCCATCCTGCTGTTCTGACACATGTTCTCCCAGCAGCACAAAGTACAGTTTAGGGAAAGAAAAAAAAAAGGTTTCTTTTTTTCTAAGCTTTATTTCTGCTAGGAGAACACGTCTCAGAACAGCCACTGGAGCCAGAGGACGGACCAGAGCACCGGAGGGAGACGCCAGGGGACCTGCACACGCTGGAAGCAGGTAAGTGTTACCTGCTATTTGCCACTTCACAAGGGCGAATAGTAACTACATCAAATTCCCAAAATACATAATTTTCGGAATTTGATGAATACCATAATTTCCACATCCCCATACTAATGTATGAGGAGTGTGGAAAGTAACGCAGGGGGACTTAACCAGGAGATATCAGTGATATCTCCTGTGTTAAGTCTCTTCATGAATACTAAAATAATGTCAATTAAGGAAAATGTCCTTAAAAACTTTATTTTAGTGTTGATGAATAGTCCCCTCTATGGTTTCTGACATTTGACTATTAATTCCAGTTAACAAGAGTATATAGGGATTCCTGTCCATTTTCTGTGTGTTTTCCCAGGAAAAATGCCCCATATTTGTTAACCAACTCTAAAGCAGGGATGTAACAGAGTGAGCACTGTGTGAGGTTACCAGTGGTATATTAGATATATGTAGATGATCCCCATCTTACTGTATATTACTGGCAGCAGAGTAACTTGTGTTACATTTTATTTGCAATTCAATAATATTAGTCACCTGTCTGTATGAGCCCTAAGGAGAGCTTCCATGCCATGGCTGGCTATGTATATCATTGTATATTGCCAACTAGCGACTCGTCCCGGCTTCGCATGGGAGCAATTTCAACTTGCCACAGCCCCCTGCATCTCATAACAACCCCCTGCTACTCACTCCTGTCCTCTGTATCTCACCAGTGTCACAATTTCCACTGCTGCTGCCCGGCAGCTGGCTGTAGCCCGACCACTGGGATGTGCTGGGAAGGGCAGGAGGATCATGGATGACAGATTTGTATTACAGCTATCATATTCCTAATAATTTTCAGCAGCATGTCCCCAGGGTTGTGGCACCTGTGCATACAGTAGATCTGCAGCCTCCATGCCCACCTCTCCCCAGCTGCCGAACATGGTGATGAGCAATGTCCTCTTTGCACAATGTACCCTGAATTTCCTGGGCTTTCTGTTGAGCTTTCTCACCATGGTACCCCTGTCCAAGAACAGTGCTGACTTCCATGGGAGGTGCCTCCTGTTCACCAAGGGAATGTAGCTTGAGCGGGAACAACACAATGGATAGGGAGCATTTCACGGTGGAGGAGTGGTGTGTGCGGAATGCTGCCTACAGGTCAGCATAGGAATGGACATTGGAATCCAATGGTTACTAACCATCAATATTTTTGTTTCGACGGTAATGTTTTTACCATTTGATGGTGGCAGTCCAAAGTTTGCCATCATCAAATGGAAATCATTTGATGGATTTCCAGTTTTTTAAAATTCCTGATAGCTATGCCTCCCTGGGCTCATTCCTGGATACTGGTGTAGATAGGGATTTCTGTCCATTTTCAGAGCATTTTCACAGGGTTCATTGGAGGTTGTCTCTCTCTCTCTCTCTGTCTGCCTCAGACCGGACCCTGCTCAGTCCCTGACTCCCTCCCTTCTCTAGGCTGCTGCTAAGCAATTGGGCATATAGCTATCTCTGACTGGCTCTCACTGTCTCAGAGAGCCAGTCAGAACGCAGCCCTTGGCCCTGCAGCAGCCGCAGCAGTCAATCCCTCACCCAGCACAACAGTGTGTTCTGTGATTTTTTTAATTCCAAGCCTCAGTTTCAGATGACCGCCTGCTGTTTCAGCACCCTGGCCAACTCCTATACAGCAGCTTGGTGCAAGATTTTTTCTGTCACTTGCATCACTAAAATTGTCACTGTTCAGCCCTCTTTTGTCAGAGATGAATGGTTCATACACCTAAACCTTCCTCGACCAATGCTATATAGAATAGTGAAAACCCCATCAAAATCCATCCAGTAGTTCAAGAGATTATCTCCAAATGAATACACAGCCCCTTAAACTGGGAACTTTATTTTAGAGAGAAAGAGAGAGAGAGATAAATGACTATAAGAGAGAGAGAGAGATAAAGGACTATACAACAGCATGTAAGTACAATAAAGTATCAATTATATTTGTCTCAAACTGCTGTTTAGTAATGCATAAGCACTGCAGCCATACTGATCAGTCCAATATATATATATATATATATATTTTTTTTTTTTTGTGTGTTTAGATATAGATTTTTTCTTTCTTACTGGCTATAGAAGACATTAGTAGCAACTTATTATCAAGAAAATTAACCTGATCCACATTTTAAATCTTAAAATTATGTTACACAAACCGCATACAATTCACCTTTTTGTAAGAGCAAAATGCAGTCAGTAGTGTGACAAGTCCAAATGCACTGACAATACCAATGCGGGTATAAGTGGTGCGAACCACCCTGTGACAATTTCACACGTCACTTTTTTTTATGTGATTATTTTTGGAATTTTCTATTTATACCCAGAATAACAAAGTGAGCATGAAACATGACAAACATGCACATTTTGAAAAAATAATACAACACACAGGTCTGGCACAATTGAGGACAAAAGGAAAGTAAACATTAAACAGGAGTTATGAGAGACCACACAAAAAACATAATGTATAAAATTGAGCATATTTAAAGGAGAGACTAAGGCAACCATACAACTATCAAGAGTCAGCAAGTAATAATATACACATGGCCCATAAGTAACTAAACCCCATATAATATAATAGCACCATTCAGACCAGCACAACAGACAAACAAAAGATCAGTAGAGGTACGCACCAGTAGAATGAAAAAAGTTCCTGCCTGTAAAGAGGATCAAAGTATTTTTTATAGAAATGAGAGATAGCCTTATTAGGAGATGCCTCAGGACCTAACACTAGACTAGGCCACACAGACATCAATCTACCTTAATTAAGCATTTGGAAAGTAGCCAAGTACCAGACCTTTAAAAATAAAGTACAGTATATACTCGAGTACAAGTCGACCCGAATATAAGCCGAGGTACCTACTTTTACCCAAAAAACCTGGGAAAACTTACTGACTCGAGTATAAGCCTAGTGTGGGAAATGGCAGCAGCTGGTAGTGCCCCCAGTAGTAATTCCCCCTGGTTGTGCCCCCAGTAGTAATCCCTCCTGGTAGTGCCCCCAGTGGTAATCCCCCCTTTCAGTGCCTCCAGTAGTAATCCCCCCCTGGTAGTACCCCCAGTAGTAATCCCCCCTTTTAGTGCCCCCTGTAGTAATCCCCCACTGGTAGTGCCCCCTGTAGTAATCCTCCCCTGGTAGTTCCCCCAGTGGTAATCCCCCCTTTTAGTGCCCCCTGTAGTAATCCCCCCCTGGTAGTGCCCCCTGTAGTAATCCCCCCCCTTGTAGTTCCCCCAGTGGTAATCCCCCCTTTTAGTGCCCCCTGTAGTAATCGCCCCCTGATAATGCCCCTTGGTAGTGCCCCCTGTAGTAATTGCCCCCTGGTAGTGCCCCCTGATAATGCCCCCTGGTAGTGCCCCCTGTAGTCATCGCCCCCTGGTAGTGCCCCCTGTAGTCCCCCCCCCCTAGTAGAGACAGACGTGAAAAGAATAAAAAAAAAATAAACACTTACCTTAAACTCCCGCTCCTGGTCCCGCCGCTGTCCGCTCCTCTGGCCGCTTTGCATGGGAGAGACGTCGTCATGACGACGTGTCTCCCATCACCCACTGCGGGAGCCGGAAGATGGCTCCCGCAGTGGGAGCAGCAGCAGCCGCTGAGAGTCTGACAGACTCTCAGCGGCTGCTGATTACACCAAACACGCAGCTGCCGGCTCCGGTGGCTGTGTGTTTGGCAGTGTGTAGCGCTGACCGAACTCCGTCCGGTCAGCGCTACACTTGATTCGAGTATAAGCCGAGGGGGTACTTTTTCAGCACATTTTTTGTGCTGAAAAACTCGGCTTATACTCGAGTATATGCGGTAATTAAAACACACTGGTATTAAGTGTATGTATATTGACACTACAATTGTATACTTATGTGTCACATGACACGCTAGCACCATACAGCCTCTGTGCTGCAAGTCTGGTGAGAAGGAGAAAAGCCTTTGCAGCATTCTATGATCTACCCCTATTATACACAAACCAGCACTGGGAATACCTGACTAATGCTAAATACTATGGACAGATGAAACACATAGGTTCAGTCTCCTATGGATGTCGTACAATTATTGAATATAATATTATCCTATTATTATTTATTCCACGATATCACATCGTAGGGCAAATTATCTGCTATTTATATTTTCACCCAAGACACAATCTGCCTGGTATTTAGAAACACTTATGGCAGAAACTTAAACATTGATATGAATAATAATTATTTATTTATACGTTTATTTGCATCATTATTCCTATCATTCTTTGATGTAATGTTGAACAAATTATAGTTCAATATGAATATTTTCTCTGTTAGAAAGTGATAACATTGACCAATGCTGCTACCTACAGTATTTTAAACTAATATCATTAAAAGTTATGTTTTATATATTCACATTTTCAAATTAATAAAGAGTCCCCCACAAAGGTATCTAACAATGCAGGTCAATAGATGTTTATTAATATCAAGGAGCCACTGGTGACTCTCAGCAGTTCCAGCAGAAATCAGCAGGACCTGCACTGAAGAAGTTGGCATAAACAGCAGCAGCCCACGGACCAGCAGCCAGTATCCCTTACTCAGAGACACAGGGGGGCAGCATCACAGGGAACTGGAGGGAAATAGCCGTAGGTCAACCGATGATCCCAGGAACAGCAGTGAGGATCTTTTACACAGAGACCAGCAGGATACAGGAGGTCCGAACAGCAAGACAACATCACAGAGAACTGGACGGAAACACCTGCAGGTCAACCACAGATCCCAGGAACAGCAGCCAGGATCTCTTATACAGAGACCAGCAGAGAAGATAGCCACAGCACACAGGAGGTCCAGACAGCGAGTCTGCATCACAGGAACTGGAGGGAAGCAGCCGCAGTCAACAGCGGAACCCTGAAGTCCACACACTGCCCAGAGAAGTCAATTGCCGGGGGAGACCTCCACAGTTAGTAGGAAAGCCGGCAGAAGACCATCAACATGGCGTCTGGTGTCCACAGCTGGCAGAGGCTCCAGAATGAAACAGAGCGTCGGGGAGAGTCATACCGCCGCAGGAGCCTGACAAAATCACACTCGGGACAGCAGGAGATCGGATGCTGGTAAGAGGTAAAGGCAGTCCTCTGAAGGTGACAGGATGTATAGGCTGGATATATAGGCTGGATAGCAACAAGAAGCCCTAATCCATGATTGTCCAGGCCAGGCCCCTCCACATCGTACATGTCCAAGTCAGACTCCATTTGCCATTTGCACAGGATGGCTGTGCTGATGTAAACTAAAATCATAAGGATGAAGAAATAAAAGGCCCTTTGCCGGATGAAATTGGCATATTCAATTATAGCATGACGGAGGGAAATGGTGTTTCTAGAAAAGAAAGGAGAATTGGTGAATAGGTCTGTGTATTTCATTGCAATGTACAGAACACATGAACAGACTATATGAAATAGACACCAAATACACCAATAATATATAATAAATGTAAATAATAGAATAATTACCCTACCAAAATATAAAACATTTTTGTATATAAGGTATGTTAGAATTTCTTTACAAAGCCCATTGTTGCACTCACTGGGAGTGATGCAGAGTTGAACACTAGTCCATTTGCAGAGTGTATCTTGTTTTCTCAGCGCACATGTTCTGGAACTAAGGGCCCCATTTAACGAAACTAAAGAGGTTATGTTCTCCTTTCAGTATTTAACAAACAGCGGTAAGCTGTTACCGTACCCCTTCCGCCATCTAGAGATTGCGATAGCGATATGGACCCTATTGCCGGCAATGGGGAACCAGCAACAGCCTCCCAGGAATTGGCGAGTCCACGTTGGGCGTAGGTGTAGACTGGACATCGTGCATGACAGAACAGCTCGTCACTGGCAGTGATAGGCTGCCAGCAACAATGTGGAGGATGCCCCCAAGGAGAGGGACATCGCTGGACCTCGCCCGGAGGAGTAAGTAATGTTAAATATCAAAGGCATATTCGTTAGTATAACTGTAATACTAAATAAAATATGCTGCTGGTAATAAGGATCGTTATTAATTGGGGTCCTATGTGTACGCAACTACAGGTGATGCCAAGCCATACACATCTCCCACATCTCCAGTAGCAACTGAGTAATCATAACTGGGGTGATGTTATGTGGGGTAAGTTCAAAGAGGATGTACTGACGGCATTGCATGCTACGCAGAATTGCACCAAGGCTGGGGCTGGAACAAGTGTGCACAGATTATGAGGACAGCTATGAAATGGGTGGTCCAGCCGCAGAGATGAGTGCAATGCTGCAATTGGTGAGTATAGGCATTTAGTTCTGTGCACGCAATGCGGGAGCTATTATGGCCGACTTGCAATCAGCGCTGCATCTGCCCCAGTGTGTGTAATTTATGAGACCCGGACATAAAGTTAATAATTTCTAATCCAAAGAAAGAAAAGGACAACTTAAGGTATATAAATGCAAAATGTATGTAATGGCCATGAGGTAGAAATGGCTATGAACATAATGTACACTGTATTACATGTAACATTAGCAAAAATTACCTCATGATTTCCTCATTGGTTCCCAGATCTGTCACCTTCTGTCCACGTCTGGTGCTGCGGGTGGGTAGTTGTTCATTCACCTTCTGTCCACGTCTGGTGCTGCGGGTGAGTAGTTGTTCATTCACCTTCTGTCCACGTCTGGTGCTGCGGGTGGGTAGTTGTGCTTTCACCTCCTGAACACGTCTGGTGCTGCGGGTGGGTAGTTGTGCTTTCACCTCCTGAACACGTCTGGTGCTGCGGGTGGGTAGTTGTTCTAAAACAGCAGCAAGAATACACTTATTATACTGGGACACATTGGGCTCTATTTACTACAATCCGCATTGGTAATGCAGATTGTAGTGTGATATTACCGAGTGAATTCGCATTGTGAATTCAGGCAATATCACAGGGATTTACTACAAATCCCTTGCAGGGACAGAGCTTGCGAGAAAGCTCTGTCCCTGTGAATCCCCTCCGCACACTAGTCACAGTATTTTTGCAAAAAAATACCATGACAAGTGCCCCGTGCATGTGCCGAGCGGCCGCTGCTGTTACCCCCCCAGCGCTAAGCCCTGTCACCGAGCCCCCCTGCAACCCCCCTTCTCCCTTAATTACACTTACCTGCATGATCCGGGCTCTGGTGATGTCCTCCATTCAGCTGACATCCCATACTGTACTGGGACCCAGTTGCCTGATGACCAGGCCACAGTGCAGTATGGGATACCAGCTGACCGGAGGGAGGACATCACCGGAGCCCCGAACTCCGGTCCCTGGACTTAGGTAAGTAAATTTTTTTTTTTACTATTTTTTTTTTTTTTTACAGTGAATCAGCGTGTGGTCTGTTCAGACCACACAGCTGATTACTGAGTCCGGTAACCAGGGGAGACCCCTCCAGGTGGCGTTATTATCACAGGGCTTTCCCCAGTATTTCTTCACAATTTATTGTTACTAACTTTGGACAGATCACATTTCCCATTATAATCATGGGAAATGCGATCTGCTTACTAAAAATAAGTGATACTTAGGGGTTGGACTAGAATTTTATGGATTCTACTCCAATTGCCGTGTAGTAACTTTTGGTGAAACTAAAATAATGTGAAAAGGGTGTGAAAACACCCCTTTTCACTTTATTTTAGTAAAAATAATGTTAATAAATAGAGCCCATTGTGTGTTATGTGCAGGCCAGAAAGACCAGGTTGATGATGTTGTTCTGCTGTATGTATGCAATCCTGAGTACACAACTGTAAGTGCTTATTGTCAATGCTCATACATGGAGCGCATGGTGTTCTACAGTCTGACATTATATTGTCTTCTCTATTTTTAAATCAAAAGCTGACCCTCTAATAGAGTAACAATGTAGAATTCAGTGCATAGTCTGGAACATAGCACCTAAAGAAGTGGGGCAGTGGGGCCCACCGGGTAATTCCCCTGTTCCCCTGTTGGCCAGTCCAACCCTGCTCCCGGTAGTGTGTTTCCAAAACAACACGCTGACTCTCTGAACTGTGTGAATCAGCATGAGCGTGGAGCGTCCCATGATATCTGCCACACACTCCATTTTTATGCCCATGTGGCCAGGGAGTGTGTTGTCTACAGGTATCAGCATGTGCAAGACTTCAGAGGATTTGCCAAACCTTTTCCACCGATACAAATTCTGTGACAGAATCATTCCTCTATTTAAAAGTGTTTCAGTCAGGAGAATAACATTAAGCAAGTGGATTCCTGTACATATGTTTCTTTCAGGGGCCTCCTGAGAGAGAGAGAGAGAGAGGAGGGGGCCCCGGATGATGAGTGACCACAGGCCCCCTCCTCTCTTTCCAGTGGCCATGGCATACTGACACATTCAGTAGACTCCGGGCACTAGTCTGTGCCGGAGTCTACTGCGCATGCGCAGAACACTGGGAAAGTGGCTGCTGTGCCCACTTTCCAGGAGTTCTGTGTAGCGCCTCTCCATCCAGTGTGGGACATCGGAGAGGTAAGTATTTGGAAGTATGGGTGCAGGGTGTGCAGTGTGGGACCCCCTGACCCAGGGGTCATTGAACCCGTGCACCCTGCACCCATTATAGATACTCCCCTGGTATCTTTGTGTATGAAATCTTACCTCCACTCCCAGAAGGTTCCTGCAGCCCGGGGTCAGTGCACTCACTCTCTCCTGTGTTCTGCTGGCCACGCATCTGTCAGTCATACAATTCTTTATGTCAAATTGCAGTAAACTTAAAGCACTTACAGTAAATAAATGTAAACACAAACACAATAGGCTTCATGACCTTGAAAGGATTTTGGAGTCTGTTTAGTAAGAAGCACAAAATCAGCAACATATATTTGGCTTTTCTTACAGAGATGTACAGAACTTATAAAAGTATACCTGCCAGGACAAGACTAGCAAAAAAGACCTGTCCCGGCTTGGAGAAGCCTCACAGGCTGTGGGCTCTTTTTGCTGACTTACACAAATGTAAAAGCCTGCAACATATACCTGTACCCCAGTACATGCACAAATCAGGGAGTGACCCATGAGACATCATCATAGCATCACCCCCTGCTATGCAATGCAGCATTTACCGGCATTGTGAAGTGGTGGGTGGAGGCACGATGATGCGATTTAAAGCAAATTGAATCATCGGCCGCCTGTGCTGCCCACTACATTCGGGAAGAGCGTGGTCTCGGCTGGTGACCCCAGCCTATGAGATATTTGTCCACCTCTCCAGGTTACTGGGAGCACCACCCAATTTTCAGGCCTCTCCCAGATGTTCCAGGAGGGTAGGCAAGTATGGTACAAGTATATGTGTTGCAGATTCTTTAATTTTAATTTACTGCAGACTGGAACAGACAGACAAATGTTAGACATAAGTGTCTGTCACTACCACTTAGCAATAAAATGTCACTTGAAGCAATGTATATTAGAGAATAAAGTCATGCCTCATTCATGGATCACTCATTGAGCACAGAATATGTCCGTGTAGCATGGATCAATAGCATGCTATGGAATATTAGCTCACCTCTCCCAGTTCTTCATGTTGGTCATGTTGTTGCATCATAGATCTTTTTAAAATATTGGGGCATTTGATAGCAAACTCCACTGCTTCGAACCAGCAGGTTCCTAGTATAAAGAGAATGAGGTCATTATAAGAATGCATACAAGTGATCAAGTGCTGGAAGTGCCCAGGAACCACAAACGTACACTCACCCCCTGAGCACACACAACGAGGCTGGTGATTGCTGTGCTTACCTCTATTTGTATATTACTATAACAACTAGAGATGAGCGGTTCGGATTCTGTGGAATCCGAACCGCTCCGAACATTGGGGATCCGAGTCCACCCGAACCCTGTTCGGGTGTTCACCGCCTGACTCGGATCCCCGTTCGGGGCCGAACGGCGGCCGCCTGATGTCGGATTCTCACTAGAGAATCCGACATCAGGTCTCCTCGCGTGTAGGGCAGAGCGCAGTGATAGCGCTCTGCCCTACACAGACACAGACACACAGCCGCCAGCGGCAGCTGTGTGTTTGTTACAGCAGCCAATGAGAGTCACACAGACTCTCATTGGCTGCTGCACGGAGGGAGCCGGCTGGAGCTCACACATGAGCTCCGTCTTCCGGCTCCCTCCTCAGCGTGTGACAGAGCGGACGGCGCGGGAGCGGGGATACAGGTAAGTTTTATTTTTTTTATTTTTTTACTTGTCAAAGGTCCGGGGGCGCTACTGGGGGGGGGGTCTGCACTACTGGGGGGGTCTGCTACTGGGGGGGGGCTATACTACTGGGGGGGCCATACTACAGAGGGGCCTGCTACTGGGGGGGCTATACTACTGGGGGGGGGTCTGCACTACTGGGGGGGGTCTGCTACTGGGGGAGGCAATACTACTGGGGGGGCCATACTACAGAGGGGCCTGCTACTGGGGGGGGCTATACTACTGGGGGGGGGTCTGCTACTGGGGGGGCCATACTACTGGGGGGGATCTGCACTATTGGGGGGCCATACTACAGAGGGGCCTGCTACTGGGGGGGGCTATACTACTGGGAGATCTGCACTACTGGGGGGGGTCTGCTACTGGGCAGGGCTATACTACTGGGGGGGCCATACTACAGAGGGGCCTGCTACTGGGGGGGGCTATACTACTGGGGGGGGTCTGCTACTGGGGGGGCCATACTACTGAGGGGCCTGCTACTGGGGGGGGCCATACTACTGGGGGGGCCTACTACAGGGGGGGCCATACTACAGGGGGGGCCCATACTACAGGGGGGGCTACTACTGGAGCAGCCTACTACTGGGGGGGCCTGCTAATGGGGGGCATACTACTGGGGAGCATTCAACTGGGGGCACTGCATAGTGGACCGTACTACTAAGGGGACTGCATAGGGGGCACCACTGCTGGGGGACATTGTGTAAGGGACACCGCTACTGTGGGCATTGTGTAAAAGGGTCACTACTGTGGGCATTGTGTAAAAGGGGCACTACTGTGTGTCGTAAAATAAATAAGAGACACTACTTTATGGTGTAATGTGAATCAGGCCCTATGTGCGGTGTAATGCTAATAAGATTGTGCACTGTGACTCCTAGGGCCGTAGCCCACTTTGTAAACAAGTACTGTGACTCTGCTGGCCGTACCCCACTGGGTGGGTGCACTACTTTTCATTTCTGCCACTGCTGTGTGGCAATGTGTCATAGATGTGCTTTATACTGTGGTGTCTGTGTCGTTGTGCCGCTGCTTTGTCGCTTAGTAACCAGTCAGCTCACTGCAACCTTTGGCCAATAATGTTGAAAACAATATTATAAGCTGTGATATGGTCTAAATTGACTGGAAATTAATGTTATTGAGGTTAATAATACTCTAGGAAGAAAAAAAAGACCAATTTATGTGATTTTAGCTTTTTTTGTCAATTTTTGTAAAAAAATCCAAATCCAAATCCAAATCCAAAGCCAGTCACCGCAGTTTGGCAAATCCAAATCCAAAGCCGGACGACGAATTAGAACCAAATCCAAATCCAAATCCGGCAAAAATGGTCCGGCGCACATCCCTAATAACAACCTAGTCAGAGTACACCTCCGATATACACCAACATTATATTCATGTTACAAGAATAAACATTTCTATATTAGTCAAAATAATTTCACTATGGGGTCTATGTACCAAGCCTTGGAGAGAGATAAATTGGATGGAGATAAAGGGCCTGATAAATGTATACACAGGTCTGCGAGGCCTTACGGATGTGCAACAGCGCTAGTGGGCGTTTCTATGCTGGCTTTACATTTGCAAACATTAGCATATTTTTGCAGCAGATCTGTGTGCATAATCGCAGCTACAATTGCAATAACGATCCATAGTGAATCAGGTCCAAAGTACCAAACATTCAGCTGCTAACTGTCCCTTTACAGGCTGTATTTGAATAATGATAGCTGGGAGAAGATTGGTTGGTACTTTGGGGTCTATTTACTAAGCCTTGGATGGAGATAAAGGGAACAGAGATAAAGTACCAGCCAATCAGCTCCTAGCTGCCATGTCACAGGCAGTGTTTAAAAAATTACAGGAGCTGGTTGGTTGGTACATTATCACTTTATCACCGTCCAAGGCTTTGTACAATAAACATTGGGCAGGATGCATCAAAGCAGTTTTTGCAGTTAAACCTCCGAAAATTATGTTTTTGGAGGTTTGGCCACTTACAGCATATGCACCAAACCACTTGGATGCGGTGGGCAACTCCATCTTTAGAAGGTGTTACCATATAGAATCCTTTGGGCTTCTATTCACACTTCCCCCGAGAGAGATCCCTCTCAGAGCCCCCGGTGGCGCATGCGTCATTTGAAGAGTGTGCAGAAGGACTCCTGGGTCCTAAACCCGAAGTCCTTCTATCACAAAGGACAGTTTTTACCTTGAGAGCTGTCCTTTGTGATTTTTTCAAAGCATACTGCATTAGTAAACGCCATAATACTTGTGATGAGTGTCAGGATGCATTGCATTCAAAATGTGATATGTCATGCATCCCGCCCCCCATGTGATTTATCAGTAAGGGCCCTGTAATCCTTCTATTTATTAGGTCACAATTATTATACGAGGGCTGATTGAAAAGTAATGAGACTGCCTCTGTTTTTCTGTCCCATAGGTAGATGTGGCAGCGCTAGGCTGGTTATTGTGAAGCTCATACATCAATGTGTCTGAACCTGCGGTTGGACTGCCGTAGTCTTTGTTTGGTCACAGCAAGTGGAAGATCTTTGTACATTTTGTCATGGTGGATGAGGAAGATGTGGCTGTGAGATTACGTCAGAGATGTGTGATTGAATTTTGTGTTAAACTTGGAAAAAGCAGAAATGAAACTCATGAAATGTTATGGCAAGCATACGGTGGAGAAACAATTAGTTGTGCTGCAGTATTTCGGTAGTGGAAACACTTCAAAGAGAGTAATACATCAGTGACTGACGAAGTGCATTCTGGGAGACCTTCCACTGTGGTTACAGATGTCAACATTGCCAAAGCTGCGGAGATGTTGCAAAATGACAGAAGGGTAACTTTATGCAAAATTTCGGCTTCACTTGACATCACATTCAAACAGGTTCAGCATATTGTGACAAAGGAACTGAGAATCATGTGTGGGTACCCAGAAATCTCACATAAGAGTAGATGCAATGACGAGTTGAATCACCATTCGCATGTTGGAGAGGATACCAGATTTTCTGACATTGATTGTGACGTGTGATGAATCGTGGATTCGACATTATGATTGGAATCCAAAAATCAGTACAGTGTATGGAAACTCACAAATTTGCCTCTGCCCAAAAAGTTTTGTATGATTCCTACAGCGCATAAAGTCATGCTTCTGCTGTTCTTTAATGCGCACGGAATGATCCTACATACTGGGCTCACCATGGACAAACAATTAATGGTAACTACTATGAAATGTCCTGAAAACCCATTTGCATGGAGCCATAAGGAAGAAAAGACCACATTTGCTGAAGAAACAGTGGTTTTTGCTCCAAGACAATGCCCGACCACATGTTGCTGCTGTTGCATTGGCAGCACTGACTGAAATTAATGGGACAGCACTGGAACACCCTTCATATAGCCTGAAATTAGCACCCTGTGATTTCTGGGCATTCCCAACCCTGAAAAAACAACTGCACAGAAAGAAGTTCTCAACAGATGATGAAGTAAAAAATGCCACAGCTACAACACTAACAGTGATGTCACCAAACAGTCTACTGCTGAATGTGAAGAACGCTATAATGAAAAAGAAACATTTTCAGATCCATTGGACTCATCTGATTCTGAATAAAAAAATGAGTCTCGTTACTTTTCAAACAGCCCTCGTAAAGTATGTCTTGTGTAGTTTCAGATATGTAGTCACTTGATATTCACATTTTGTATAAGTCCATGTCCTCTCTTTCCATGAAACTTAGGAAGATCTAGTTGCTACTTTTCAGTTTATTACTTCTGCCCTATACATGGCAGCCACAAAGGGCCTGATTCTGTGTAGGACACTTCAGCCCCCATGAGTGCATCTTTGCCGGTATTACTTCTATGACTTTATGCCAATGCCGCTACAAGCCCTTCCCTGGTACAGCCGTGTGCCTGCATGTGCCATCACTGAGACACCCACTCTGAGCACTGCTTGCTGCATCTTTATATTCAGCCATCGGTCGACCCATGGAAACTTGGACCAGCCCCACCAGGCACAGATTATTTATCAGAGTATGGCCTCCAATGGGAACGATTGTGATTCAGTGACACGCCCATAAGACGGACCATCTCTGTGTGTGTCCAATCAGCCACCTCCCAGTCACCACACAGAAATGCCCAATACATTTTCAAGACGTTTCCTAGGCTGCGCATCTCAGTCGTGATTCTTTGCGCACGGACTCCGGACACATGCGCAGAAGAAAATAAATCACTCCGCTATGTCCAACATCAACATTATGTCCGACTCAGAATCACTCCCAGTGTGTGCTCAGTGTATTGCTCTGTGCCATTAATACCCATCTTACAGAGTAATGTGACCTTAATGCTCCTGTAAGACGGTTATTATTACATTAGACGTTTTAAAGCAGTTAAAAAAAAGAAAAAGAGAACCTAATCCCGCTACCTAACGCTAACCTACCCCTATCACTCCGATACATACCTTTGGGATGCCGGCGGTCGCGATACTGGTGCCGGGATCCGAAACTGTCAGATTTTAGACCGTCGGCATCCCACGCGCCAGGATACCGACTACTTCCTGGTACAAGTCTGTATCAGGCCCTATGTCACATGGATCCATTGTGCGGATATGGAGAGCTGCATGTTTAAACCATAAATTGAATTCTAGGTGGGAGCTGTCACAGAGCAATCCAAGGGGAAGGCATTTTCCTTATTACAAACCTATCCCCCTTCCCCATAGGAACATAACAGCTTACCATTCCATTCTGTTGGTGCCCGAATGATCAGGTAGTGGACTGGGAGAGGTAGTGTGAAGGATGGAATTGTTTCACCATTAGGCCCCTAAAAATCAGACATAATTATTTGTAGGTGATAGTCAATATATTAAGCCAACCACACATACATCATTCATATTACTGTGAATCCTATGATTTAAAATGTATATTTGTTAAGCTAGCATGCACTAAGATACATGATCGTTAACATGATATTTCTATCAGTAGCTGTAATGTCTTACAAATGTAATAGTGTACAAAGCTCTGCTTACCGTAACACCCCATATAGATCTCTTATTAGGATGACGGAGTTTGAAACTGAATCCATTCTTCTGTGATGGCCACTCACTAACATCACACGGTGTCAGGTGGATGGTACCAACCCATTGCTGTAAATTGGGGGACTTGTATAGAATCAGCACTCCTGGTCTTAGGATGCACCAAAGCTTCATCCAGCCTCTAAATGTTCCCCGAATCTAGATGAAAATATACAATCTTTAACTAATGTGAAGATAAGAAAATCCATATCCGAGTCACCAAACCCAAAATAGGTGTAATTGGATTGTCTTTACTCTGTGTGGAAAAATAAAACTTCATATAGACTAAGCTCAAAGCAGCCAATGTTTCTGCAGGATAGTATAATTCTAGATAAAAGTAACTGTACTGCAGTCATAGTATTTATTAATTAACACACATATTTTGCAGTTATTTTAGAGAGACTATTTCAGTCATTCACATCAGTCTGTGCCCCAGCCGAGCTTACAATCTATATTCCCTACCAGGGCCGCCATAAGAGGGGGACTGCCAGGCCTGGAGTCCTGGGCCAGAACACTGGCATAACAGGAGGGGGCCCTCGCTACTCGATTGAGTTATAGGAGGAAGGCCTCCTCCAACTCCTGCTGATGGACCGATTCCTCGATTCCCCCTTCAGTCTATGATCACAATGGGGGCGGAGCCAATGTGACAAGCCCCACCCTCAAACAGCAAATTGTGTCATTTCAGAGGGGGCGTGGCCTAATGATGCGAGGTGCCCACCCCCATTAGTAACTTGCTGTTGCATCTGAAGTGTAAGTATGTACTGTATATGTTTTTTTATCATGTGTATGTGTCTGTATGTGTTAGTGTGGATATGTGTGTATATATGTTAGTGTGTGATTATTGTATATGTGCTTATGTGTATATAAGTGTTATATATATACATGTTTGCATTATACTGTATATATTATATACATGTGTTTGTTTAAACAACACACACACACATATCTCTCTCTCTCTATGTATATGTGTGTATATATATATATATATATATATATATATAAATTAGAAACACCTTCCCCCCAAAAAAAGCATCCTCTGTTTGCCCCAGCCCTTGTTCAATAATTTTTTTTCAACTTTGAAGCCAGCGCGTGATTTCATGTGGTCACTCCACGCCACTGGAAGAAAGAAGTCAGAGGAGCCATGACGTGTGAGTAGCAGCGCCAGCCAGACCTGGAGGAGAAGAAGCCAGAAGGAAGGAGCACTCTGCAAGGCAATAAGGTAAGTCATGCCTCATGACACTTAGCAGTAGCAGGGGGTCCCAGGGCCCTACCTATTTTGTCAGTCCCGGGCCCCACAATTTCTGATGGCAGCCGTGTTCCCTACCACATAGAAACATGCACAGGGCATCATTTATTATCAGAAGCCAATTAACCTACCAGTACTGTACGTACAACATTCCCCAACCTACACTAAACCTACATCCTTCTGCACTAAACCTGCACACACACAGATGCAGATGGATGGTCTGTGCAACTTATGTCAGTAGAACAGAAGGTTTGTTTAATGTGGATTCCTCATATAATTTTGGGTATCTCTGCACTTCAAGCTGATGGCACCAAATAGCTATTCTCTCTGGGATAGTGAGTAGATGATACCGGGAGGGTGTCACAATGCTGCTTTCAGAAAAGTTCAGCTTAGACTAACCCATGCTCTATCTGGATGATAGGGATGGAGGAAGTGAGGGGGGGGGCGGCACCAGACTCGGGTCCCCGCCGGGCCCCTCTGGAAGCCCGGGCCCGGGTAAACTGTACCCGCTTCCCCCCCTCTCGGCACCCCTGGTCATATTAAGCAATTGAAGCTCCCATTATTTTGGACACAGCATATATTTTATACAAGATAACAATGTGCTTTTGGTAAATACAATATAAATCATTGTTTCCTTGCCACTAGAATTGTCATGTTTTTTTTTTTTATTAACAAATTAGGTTAAAAAAATCAGTAATAAAACAATTTTTGTATTAAAAAACTAGCACCATCCTGGGGGGTGTCTAGCAGACCCCTGAATAATTATCCTAAGACATCAGTAAGATTGTCCTGCCCATCCCTGTAGCATTTTCCAATCACCCTGTATATCCCCCAGTAGCATTCCCCCTGCTGTTGGTGCCCCCTATAGCATTATCCCACCACCTGTTCCCTATTCCCATCACCTCTATATATTTTGGACACCCCCTGTAGCATTACCTTCCACACCCCCCCCCCCCCCCCCACACACACACACACACACACACCACTTCTGTGGCCAAAGATCTCAATTTGACATTTCAAGCCCCCGCCCACCCCAATGGTCCTGGATCTCCTTATTTACAGCCCGTCCAAGCATTTTTTAAGTTTTGAATTTGCCACTTCAGAATGGCGACCTCAAGGCATTCTAAGGTGTACAAAGGACACGTATCATTGGCTATCGCAGAACGCTGATGTCACAGCCTTTCCAGGAAGGGGAAATGATTTCCTCCACTCTGAGTCTGCCAGAAATGCACATGGAGGATGAGAGCCTGCAGTTGTATGGGACGGCACAGTGTCAGGGAAAGACCACCTGCCTGTGGTTACACCCTATGTGACCATTCCAGGTAAGTGGTTACAGGATCATCTTTCTAGTTATTAGTTATGTTTTGCTTCACCTTCAGCCAATCAGATTTCACAATGAATGATGGGTCAGTCTGGATGATGTTGCATTTTGTAGTCACCACTTTCTTCTCTTTGCCAGTTGTATTTTGGACCTGAAATTATAGCACAAAGAAGCACATTAAACAGGTGCAAAGAACAAGGGTTTTCATGTAACAACAAAAATACATTTGGGTAATGTGACCTTGGGTAATCGCCCTTATCAATGTCAATGTTTGGGAAACCAGTAAGAATGATCAACTACTGAAGGGAACATTATATAATATTAGAGGAGATCTCAGAAAATATGCTACAGAACTAAAGGCCTGATTCAGCATTACATGTACAGTATGTGCTTTGCTGAACACAGATTCCTGATTATCGGGATTATGCGCAGGACCCATTCTGTACATGTGCAGAACAGGTCCTGTGTCATCACACGCAGGTCCCCGTATTCCCCTGCCTGATTGACAGACAGAGGCATTTACGAGGCGGGGAGGGAGAGGGGATAGCCGGTGTTCCTGGAAATCGGGGCGTGTCACCCCCGTTTTCTGGGAATGGCAAGACCAGGATCTGCATCCACAGATGCAGTTTCCTGGCCTCGCAAGCCAGCCAGCCTGTGCAAGCTAAGACTTACTCAGCCATCCACCGACAGGATGGTAGCAATGGTTATCCCAGCCTGTGACCACGCCAATAGTGCTGAGATCGTGAATGCAGCAGGAGTTGTCAGACACCTATTGCTGCATTTGTATATTTGGAAGAAAGTATTTGCAATACTGCTTGCTTGCCGCTTAGCAATTTTGTGTACTACTGAATCATCCCCTAAGTGTCCATATTGTATATCAGTAAATAAATACAATAAAAACTAAATTATTATTACTCTCAAATCACTAGGGCCTCAATCCTTTCTGAAATTCAATCCATATCAGTGAGGCAATTGGTAGTAACACACGTATGGAGACACTTTGCATTAAACTACAATTACATAGCTGGTGCCTGAAAATGCACAATCTATAATAGCTTGTGTAAAGCCGTAATCGCGCTAGTATTCAGTATCTAATCTGTACCCCTGCTCAAACTTGATGTCAATTCAAGAAAGAGGAACGTCTAGTTTATGGGAAGGGGTAATAACAGGTATGTTACGTCTGGGGTGGACGTCCACTTTCCAAATTTTTTATAAATATTGTTTTTTACCAGCAAGTATGGCAGCATGTATTTAGTGGGCCTATAAATCACTGACCCTCTGAATGTAGCGGTACATAATATTATACCAAGAAAATTTATCAAAATAGGCACAAGGGGGGGGATCTATGCAAAGTAATTGATTTGCTTTTGTCAGTCGCATAATGCTTCATCAAAAGGCTCCGTGGCAATCATATGGTTATTCTTTATTGCACATGTGCTGACTATAGAGAACCTGCATGGTCACTAGCATGGTTCAGATACCAGCAAATGGCAGCTGTAATCACTGGGAAATGGGGAGGAGCTTGATCAGCAGCATTCTGGGAGATCTGAGTCTTCTGTGCTGTTTCTCCTCTCTAGCAACTAATCCATGGCCATAACACCATCACAGTTTTTCTCTTAGGATGAAGCTGTGATAACCTATTTCACTTACCAAAAAGGGGTTATCACTGGTTAATAAATAGACCACTTAGGGGTCTATTTACTAAGCTGTGTTAGGAGATAAAGTGAAAGGTGATAAGGTATCAGCCCATCAGCTCCTAACTGCCGTGTCACAGGCTGTGTTTGAAAAATGGCAGCTAGGAGCTGATTGGCTGATACCTTATTACCGTTCACTTTATCTCCTATCACAGCTTAGTAAATAGACCACTTAGGGACTTATTTCTCATTCAATATTTGCGGCATATACCTCAAAAACACCAGTTTACAAGGGATACCTGCAAATAATAATTATTACCTGAAATTATGAAGCAGGGGCTGCAGCACATATCTCCATATCTGCCGCAGTCCTTGCTTTTCCTACTGCACCCGCAGCCCCCACAGGTTTATATAGGGGCTGCAGAGCTGTCAGATTCTGTTGCTTGGACTCTACTGCTTCCAAAATTAAACTTTCTTATCTCAAATACATACAGAAATGCATGGGCAAGCTATAAAATTGTTAAATGAAGTTCTAAAAAAGTCAATATAAAAACAAACAAATACTAAATAGTATTAATAAACAGCACATAAGTATAAGAAAAGTAATTATTACTAGTTCATGGCTTAAATGGAAAGGTGATTAAATTACTATTATTGAATGGTTCAGTGCTTACAACTGTACTACCAATATATTGTATTGTATTGAGGTCCTCACTATGGGAGAGATTTATTTAAATCTTAGAGGGGTCTATTTACTAAGCCTTGGATGGAGATAAAGTGAATGGAGATAAAGTATCAGCCAACCAGCTCCTAACTGTCATTTTTCAAACACAGCCTGTGACATGGCAGTTAGAAGCTGGTTGGCTGGTACTTTATCTATAAATCTCCCCCATTATGATGATATATTACTACCAGCAGGATACACAGATTGTACTGACAGATCAGGCAGGTTACAGACCACTGCATTGTGAGGTAACTAAGAATTTACCTTAAGAGACGCCTTTGTTGGCAGTTTGCTGGTGGTGGCAGCTGCAATGTCCTGTGTAGAGCTGGGGCATAAATCACACTCCAACTACAAATAATAATATAGACAGGGGGCACAAGAAAACAAACATTGGAGAAAAGAGATAAAAGGTTCATTATAATTTGTAACAAAATAAAATATTTAATATATATAGTAAAGCATGTACTTCATTTTAAATTATATCCAGCAGCATTAATATTGTATTACTGCATTTACCTAGTCTAAAATATAGAATTTTTCTCTGCCCTGCACATGCCACCATCTGACAATCTACCTGGTTCTGCAATACACTATCTGACATTCTACCTGGTTCTACAATACACTATCTGACATTCTACCTGATTCTACAATACACTATTTGACAATCTACCTGGTTCTACAATACACTATCTGACAATCTACCTGGTTCTACAATACACTATCTGACACTCTACCTGGTTCTACAATACACTATCTGACACTCTACCTGGTTCTACAATACACTATCTGACAATCTACCTCGTTCTACAATACACTATCTGACACTCTACCTGGTTCTACAATACGCTATCTGACACTCTACCTGGTTCTACAATACACTATCTGACACTCTACCTGGTTCTACAATACACTATCTG
Source organism: Taudactylus pleione (assembly GCA_031769625.1). Lineage (NCBI taxonomy): Eukaryota > Metazoa > Chordata > Amphibia > Anura > Myobatrachidae > Taudactylus > Taudactylus pleione. Next base: position 1,058,191 of record JAUIMM010000085.1, read on the forward strand.
ACACTCTACCTGATTCTACAATACACTATCTGACAATCTACCATCGTTCTACAATACACTATCTGACACTCTACCTGGTTCTACAATACACTATCTGACAATCTACCTGGTTCTACAATACACTATCTGACACTCTACCTGGTTCTACAATACGCTATCTGACACTCTACCTGGTTCTACAATACACTCTCTGACAATATACCTGGTTCTACAATACACTATCTGACAATCTACCTGGTTCTACAATACACTATCTGACACTCTACCTGGTTCTACAATACACTATCTGACACTCTACCTGATTCTACAATACACTATCTGACAATCTACCATCGTTCTACAATACACTATCTGACACTCTACCTGGTTCTACAATACACTATCTGACAATCTACCTGGTTCTACAATACACTATCTGACACTCTACCTGGTTCTACAATACGCTATCTGACACTCTACCTGGTTCTACAATACACTCTCTGACAATATACCTGGTTCTACAATACACTATCTGACAATCTACCTGGTTCTACAATACACTATCTGACAATCTACCTGGTTCTACAGTAAATGTTTGAATCTTGTTTAATAGATAACGGATTTTGGTTTTTTTAATTATCTTCCTTAAATAGATTGTCCTTGTACCAGATACCTGTCTAAGCTACCCTAAGTGACTATTAAGGTCACCCAGCAGAAGTAGGTAGGAAAAGGCTTACCTTGCTCTTGGACATTACACTTGAAGAATTTTCTTCCCTTTCTTCCTCCTCATTGTTTCCTTGGTTAAATCCTAAAGTGCAAAAATAGATTTTACCACTCAAATATAAAAAAATAAAAAGTAGATATTTGGGAATGTCAGCACTGGTGAAACCCAAATGCCAGCACAAGCAAGCGGTATAAAAGGGGTACAAACAAAGTTTAAGAAATTTACCTCTTTTGCAAAAAGAGTATTTAGAGCATAAGTTGTACATGGCTGTATACACATCACATGTACAACATAAAATGCACAGCATGAACTGCACAGCACAAACAGCATAACATGGAATGCATGACATCACAATGACTGCCATTTATGATCTCATACATGTTCAACAACATTTGCATAATTTATGCAAGTGTTTACTATGGTAAAGAGAATATACAGTATATCACTGCTATATTACTATAGGTCTAAAAATTAAAGCATTAAACAGGCAAGAAGTGGTCTACCTGTGGATAAAGACACAAAAAAGTTTAACAAAAAACCTCACAAGTCATATTTTTTAATTATAATATTTACATCTTTTTTTAAAAAAAAACATTTTCTCAACTAAAGTATAGTGTGTTTTTTAATGAATATTTCTGACTCTGAGCAGTTTATGAAAAAAAAATTGTTTAGCCAGTAAAGCTGTTAAGCAATAAATCACATTTTACACCCCATATTGGCTACTGGGATTATAGGCCAATCAGAAATTATGGCTAACATTTAATATTATGTGAGTTAAATAAGCAGATCCAAACTGTTCTCTCTATAGAACAATGTGACAAGTCCCTGTAGCGTTACCAACAAGTATTTTTAGGAACATTGACACAGTTTAGTAAGTTATTGCGCTCTCTGCGTGTGATGTAGCATGGGCAGAGAATACAGATCCCATGCTCCGGGCGCCGGCTGTGGGCACTGTACAGCGCGCATTAGAACTTATTTTTGTCCCTAGTTATAATGGATTGCTGGGGACACTTTCCCAATCCCTGACATAATACAGAAGAGATGATTGGGGTTCCTGTGGGAACATCACATCTATAATATATAGTTGGCCACATGCAGCCTCTCTCTGTTACAATGGGGTCGTCGCTTTATGTCCCCATTCACTTGCTGTGGCCCATTTTAACCTCTGCTCCTACAATCTCATTGAACTCTGCTTCCCCCCACTGACCTATGCTCCCACCCCCAATGATCGTTGCTCTACCCCAGTATTAGCTTAACATATGGGCAGGTGGCACCCCAGAAAATGTTATTTCAAGACTGAATAATCCCCTTGCTATACATATGAAATGTCATGTATTTATATAGGAACAATATATGTATGGTAAATCATATGCTAATTCATATATTTACACAATGTTAAATAGTTAAAAAATAGTATTTTATTTATTTAAGTATAAATTCATACACTGTGGACATGTTTATGTGAACTTATGGCACCACATCTTTGTGCCATTATATTGCTCAGTACTACCTTCCCCCCTCTAATAAAGAACTAGTGTACTCTTCCAACAGCCTGGACTATGTGGTGCTCTGGGAGGATCTCGAGCCAGAGGCTCTCCCATTACACTGAAACAGGAGGGAATCCCTTCTGATATGAGGACTGCATACCCTCCAACTGTAACGTTTTAGAGCCGTATTCAATTTGAGCTGAGCCGTGATACTTTTTCGAGGCCCGGACTTTTCGCCTACTTCGCCTGTTTCATAGGCGGAAAAGTATCGCGCACGTGCCCGCTTTACCCCATATTCAATTTCAAAGTACGCCAAAACGGGACCCGGCAAAACTTGAACAGGTGGAAAGTACTGTCAGATTTGGGGAAATCAGCCTGACACCCCCCAAAAGATGCTCTGACATGGGGGTTCACTATGGTACCCCTGATTTGGCTTGCTAAAGGTATTTGGTGTTTTTAAATGGGCTCAATAGCTGCTAAATAGCATTTTTCTATACGTGGTGCAGAATAGGGGCATGGCTGCACCCATTTGTGGGTGGGTCTAGCTTGTGAGATGCACCCACTGATAGGAGCATGGCATAGCACCCAGCAGCTGGGATTAAAGTAGCCACTACTGTATAAGGATGGCGGGACAGTCCCATAATATATGCATTTTTATCTGGATGTACTGTATTTAGATGCTACAATGTAACACACAATAATTAAGGTGCTCCAACTTTATTTTGTACATCTCTCATGTAAATAACACATAATCAAAATCTATTTGTTGACATAGAGATAGATGAATGAAGGACTTAATTTTGACATACCATCAGGTCATCTTATACACACACATTCCGCAGCACACACATCCTAACCCACTGCCCCATGCTCCTTCCTCACTATCTACCCCATCTGTGCCACCCCTGTCTGTCTGCCCCTCCCCTTTAGAATGTAAGCTCTCACGAGCAGGGCCGTCGTCCCTCATGTGCTTCTGCTCCCCCTACGTATAGTATAATTTACTCCAAACTCCCCACAACAGCACCTAACACCTGGTTGCTTATGTCCTGCTGCTTGTGTTATGCAGCTATGTCTATAAACCATGTCCTTGTCCTGCCTTGTATTGTACGGCTAATAACTGTTTTTCTTGTGTGCTCACTTATGTACTGTGTAAGGCGCTGCGGAACCTTTGTGGCGCCATATAAATAAAGGATAATAATAATAATAATAATAGTATTCAGGAGTAATTTTTCCTGAAAATAACTTATCCCAGCAAATTTGGGGTACTTGAAAATGGGGGTTAGCATATTTAAAAGTTGCTAAAATAAAGTTGAAAAACTCATGAAAAACCCACCTTCCGCATGCACCTGCAATCCAAAAACCACTTGGGACCTAATTGGGGACCCCCCCAGAGTCAAGTTCGCTAGTTTTTAACTTTGTACCCCAACTTTTTTTTTTTTGCCCCCTGTTTCAAAGTAATATTTTGGGGTGTCCTTAAGTGTTTTTTAAAAAAAATTGACACAGTTTATCTTTGGGGGACTGTCTGAAGGCTGCACAGGAGTTCCCGCAAAGTTGCACTCCAAAACCCCAATTCTGCACTTTTTTCCACCTTCTATTCATAGGCAAAACTTTTTTGCCTAGGACATTGCATTGACTTTCCGCCTAGGCAGAAAGTCTTTCAAATTGAATACTGGGTAAAAGTAAAACAGGATAAAATGACGTCATCGGCGAAAAACTATCACGGATCCGGACTTTTCATCTCATATTGAATACGGGCCTTAGCTGGTACAGTACCGGTTTTTAATGGTCTGTACTGTTTGTACCGAGTTCCCGATTCTTTTAGCAGCGCTGCTGGGACACAGGACTCCCGCAGTGCTGCTGAGTGACAGACGGCTCTGCTCCTCCCCCCGTGGTTTTCTGCTGTGCAGTCTGTACTGATGCTGCTATAATCACCCCAGTGCCGGTGTACAGAAGTTAAACCAGCCTGCGCTGGCTGCCCCCGGACCCCAGGTACAGTACCCATGGGCACACCCCCTTTATCATTTGCAAAGCCCCCTTTATTAATTGGCCACGCCCCTGTATCTAGATGTGAAATGTTGGAAGGTATGGGACTTGGGGAAGGTTATATATTTTTTGGCAACAGATCATTGGAGGAGGTGCGTCTGAGACCTGCGCTGAGTGTCTCCTACCTCAGAGTCAGAGGAGACTTGTTGGCGGCATGACTGTGGATAGTCTGCGGGGACCGGAGCTCCGGAGTGACAGAACAGTGCCGGAGTGAAGTGCTGTCTAGCTGCATCTCCTCAGGGAACAATGCTGACTGAGAGGCAGAGAGTGAGAGGCGGATCTGGGTGGAGCTGCATCAGAGCCCGGCCTTCTCCCTTCAGTGACCAGCCAGGTGTAGCAGTGTAAGGGGGCGTGGCTCCCTCAGTTGGGGGTGGAGTTGCATCAGAGCTCGGACTTCTCCCTTCAGTGACCAGCCGGGTGTAGTAGTGTAAGGGGGCGTGGCTTCCCCAGTCGGGGGTTGAGCTGGAGGAAGACCAGGGTGGTGCAGTGAGTAGTAAAGAGCCTCCTCTAACATACTCACCATTTAGGCACAGCTCCCAGGGTCAGATAGGGGACCGGCTAATTACCCCTCAGCAATGATACACACAGCCTCATAAGAAGTTACATAAATGAGCTTAAGCTTCTATTAGCTGGAGGAAAGTAACCAGGATTACAACAGAGGAATTATAAAAAAGTAAATATCCAGGAAAACTATATACGGCAGCATTTTTCAACCACTGTGCCGTGGCACACTAGTGTGCCACGAGCGGTTGTCAAGTGTGCCACGGCAGTCAGCTCAGCACACTAATACTGTAGTGGGTTTTATTCCTGTGAGGCCAATGTAGTGTGTTTTTTTTTCCAGTGGAGGCCAATATGTGTGTATATTTTTATGTGGGAGCCAAAGTTTATGTTTTTTCATTGGTCACGCACACTGCATAGCCGGATAGTGTGCCTTGGCAATTTTAAAATCTTGTGTAGTGTGCCTCGAGTTGAAAAGGTTGAAAATCACCGATATACAGTATAATCTTTCTCAGTTACAATCGCAGAGAAGGAATTAATAGCTCAGAATACTGGAATAAGTTTGAGGAAAGATAAGCGCCCTGTTAGTGATGGAATATTGCTAGTTCACCAGGGGTTAAAGGAGAGGAGGGGACGTAGCCAGAAGTGTGCCCATCAAGATAATAGCCTATGGCAGTAACAAGGGGCAAGGTCCCTAATATTCATTATAAATAGTCTGGAAGATGATCAATCTTCCTCTTTTCCAGTTTTTGAACCCCACCCACTTGTCTAAGCTGTTTTGTATGTAAATTGTGAAATGTTGTTGGATTATGCAATTTTCCTTCTAACAGGTGGAGGTGCAGCCTGGCAGTAAGCAGTGCTCCTGGGCGGCCTATTATAGCATAAGAGTGCCTGGGTAGCATTTGCCTTTTGATAGCGGTGAGTTGGTCATTCCCCTTAGGGGGGGACTGGGCCATCATCTTAGGGAGGGGTCAATACTATGCCAATTAAGGGTGAATGGTTCTACCTCAGGCCTGTTTGCGCCGGGCAGGGATCGGCCTTTTATTTATTTAGTCAAATATGTTTGGGCTGTGGCCTTGGAGCACTGGCCCTCATTCAGACCCACTCGCGAGCGGCCACTCGCGAGCGGCTGTCCGCCTACCGTCTGAAGCCAGCCCCACTGACATCACTAGTGATGTCAGTGGGAGTGATTTTGGCTCTGATAGAGCCAAAATCACTCCTGGCCTTGCGGTTGAAAAACTCAACCGCAGGCTTTTGCTCGCAGTTTTGATGGTCGCGATGGTCAAGACCATCGCGACCATCATCCTGCACGCTCGTATATGCTGTGGGTGGTGACCCACAGCTATACGAGCGTCCAGGAGGACGCTCCATATTAATGGATGTGGGCCCTGATTCAGAGCGAGCGCTCTGGTCAGAGCGTCCGGCTCTGAATCAGGGCCACTGTTTTTTACTGCCACCATCTTTCTAAATACAAATTGATCAATACATTTCGGCTATGTCCTCTTTTAATTCCACATAGGTGTCCGTGTGGTTATTTCTACTTAGAGGTTAAGTGAGTGAATTAACATAATGTAAGATTCAAACAATGGGTGACTTAAACAGACAGGTAGAAATAAGGGGGTCATTCAGACCCGCTCGCGAGCAAAGGACGCTCGCAAGCGGGTCGATGTTGCCCCACTGCGCATGCGCACATCTCATCGCAAGCCCGATGGTCGCGATGGTCAAAGACTTTTTGGCCGCTCGCATATGCTGTGGGTGGACACCCACAGCTATGTGAGCGGCCGGAAGGCCGCTCCATTTTCAGGTAGGAAGGCACTGATTCAGAGCGAGCGCTCTGGTCAGAACATTCAGCTCTGAATCAGGCCCTAAGTACAAGTGCAGAGACCAGAAAGGAATGTCTTCAGTGATATTGCAGGAGTCAGATGTTTATTAATGCTAATAGCTGTTCAATTGAGCCCAAACTTAACGCATCTGTAGGCAGTGCTGCGCATGCGCTGGTTTTACAGATGCAACAGCGCATGCGCAGCACGGTTTCCAGATGCGATAAGGTAGTGTAGGCAGGGAAAAGTATCTATTTCCCGAAAAGCTGTCATCGCAAAAATGACAGCTTTTCGGAATAGATACTTATGGAGAGGTGGAATGATGAATTCCACCTATAATTAGCTAGAACTCCATGAGAGTTCTAAAGCTAATTATTTCCATTGAATTTTTACGTTTAATGAATAGGCCCCTTAATGTGAAAGTTAGGAGCGATACATGTTCGCTGGTTTATTTAAAACTAAAAATATAACTTAATGTGTTATTTCTGACGTTCTTGTTCACATTGGTGACAGTGTGCCCTTATTCTCCTTTATTGGTGGATATTTTGTATTGCATTATTGTTGATATATGTGTTATTAACCCATTTCTTAACAGTCATACAGAGGACTGCAGCAGAACCTACCGATCTGGGACCCAGATAAATAAAATCTATCTGTGTATCCAAGTGTAATTTACTGACTGCACAATGTAAATCGTATAGTGTCATGTAATGTGGAAATTGTGTTTTTGTTCAGTTGTGTGAACTGTTATCATTGAATAAATTCATACTGTGGTTTTAAAAACATTCTTACCTGAACTTACCTCTTTGCCTCACTGAAGTAATGAGAACCAAGAAATAATACAGCCTGGTAAGGAAACACGCACCACATCTGGAACTGACATTTAAGTGGGCATGTTACAGGCACACTAGGCAGCTGCCCAAGACCCCGTGATTCTAAAGGCCCTCGAGCAAAGGTGGGCTGTGGTGGGGCATCTGCCCCCTGGGCTGGTGCCTCCAGAGCTTCATGGGAGGCATGCAGGGAATGCTGCCCACCAGAGCCGTAACTATCCTTTTTGATGCCCTGTGCCAGAAAGAGCATTGGTGCCCTCCTATTTTTTTTAAATAGAGACATAATGCACCCAAAAAAGGGGCATGGCCTCATGGGGAAGGGCCAGGGAAGAGATAGGGGAGGCCAGCAGATGATAAAATAAGAGGAAGCTACAAGTGAGAATGATAATAAACATAAAATTGACAGACCCATACAGCGCCCCCTTGTCCTGCGGTGCCCTGTGCCATAGCAAAGGTGGCACTACCCTAGTTATGGCCCTGCTACCCACCCTGATGCTCTGGTTCTGTGTAATCTACAGTCACAACAGCTGGGGAGTATCTTTCTCTGCCTGCCACTCAGCCAGCAGCACTATGCATGGAGCAAGCGGCTGCATACCATGCATAAGACAGCCGGCTGAGAGGCAGACAGGGAAATATGCTCCCCGGCAGCACTGATTGTGAATTACACACAGACTGGTCAGGCAGCATACTTTAGCTATCTCCAAGCCTGCAGCCAGACAGTGAATGGCTGTCAGCATGTCGATTGGTGGATGGCTGTAGCTATCCACCAACCAGAGTGCTGGCAGCCAGTCACTATATGGTAGTATGTAGAGAGATGGCATGGAACTGAAAGAGGGGTAAGTATTGAGCAGTGGAGGCAGTGGGTTTCCAATTGTAGGGGCCCCAGTGCATTGCTTTACCCAGGGCCTAAGATGCTGTTAAGACAGCCCTGCTGTACCCAGATGATCTTTACTCCGTCCCCTCACTGAACTCTGCTCCTTCCCCCAACTGTTCCTTGCTCCTTCCCCACACTGCCCACTGCTTCTTCCCCCCACTGCTCCTTCCCCCAACTGTTCCTTGCTCCTTCCCCACACTTCCCACTGCTTCTTCCCCCCACTGAGCTTCTGCCCCACCACTTTTTCCTACCTTTATGGATATGTAAGCTTCATGCCAGTATAAGTTATACATTTTTAATAAATCAATATATATATATTTTAAATGTCATTCTTGTGGAACTTTTTTTATTAGTATAGTAAAAACATTAAAATATCAGTCTTGCAATTGCATAGTATATGTATATTATAGTAGATTCAAGCTTCTTAAGTGTATAGACTCTGCTTCATACAATTCTCCGGAGAAGCAACAGAGGCAAAGCAGACCGGCCAGAATACATGTTGGAAGGTAGGTGGCTTTCACTCAATGGGCTCTATTTACTACAATCCGCATATTGAATGCGGATTGTAGTGTGATATTACCGAGTGAATTCGCATTGCGAATTCAGGCAATATCACAGGGATTTACTATAAATCCCTTGCAGGGACAGAGCTTGCGATAAAGCTCTGTCCCTGCGGATCCCATCCGCACTCTAGTCGCGGTATTTTCGGAAAAAATACCGCGACTAAGAGCCCGCGCATGCGCTGACCGACCACCGCTACTACCCCTCTACCAACGCTAAGCCCCGCCCCCCCGGCGCTAAGCCCTGCCCCCCGCGATCACGGACCCCCGTGACCCCCCCTCCCCCCCCCCGCGACCCCCCCTCCCTTCATTAGACTTACCTGCATCCTCCTGGCCTCCGGTGATCTTCTCCGGGCTTCCCGATCAGGTGATCTCCCATACTGCACTGGGGCCCGATCACCTGATGACCGGGCCCCAGTGCACTGTGGGAGACCAGCTGACCGGAGAGGAGCCATCACCGGAGGCCTGATCACCGGTCCCTGGAGTCAGGTAAGTGAAAAAAAAAAAGTTTAATTTTTTTTTTTCTTTTTTTTACAGTTATCAGCTTGCGGTCTGCTTAGACCACACAGCTGATTACTGGTACCGGCTCCCGCCTCTGCTCTCCCCGTTAGAGCAGAGTGGGAGCCCGGTAACCGGGGGAGACCCTGGATAACGCCACCTCCAGGAGGCGTTATTATCACAGGGCTTCCCCCGGTATTTTTTCACAATTTATTTTTAGTAACTATGGTCGGATCACATTTCCCATTACAATTATGGGAAATGCGATCTGCTTTACTAAAAATAAGTGATACTGGGGGTTGGAGTAGAATTTTACTAATTCTACTCCAATTGCCCTGTAATAACTACAGGTGAAACTAAAATAATGTGAAAAGGGTGTGAAAACACCCTTTTTCACTTTATTTTAGTAAAAATAATGTTAATAAATAGAGCCCAATGACACTTCACTTTTTCCTGTGCAATTGGCCCTTCAGTCTTCTGTACGGTGCTGAGCACAGGGTGGGGGGAGGGAGGAGGAGGGAAAAATAAAAATGAATGTTTGTTTTATTATTTTGGTTGTGGTGACAATGAATCATGTTGGGGCAATCACTAAATCATTGAATCAATGTGTTTTTATTTTTTTCCTGTTAGGGACAATTTCTTTTTTTTCTGTGTCGGGGACAATGTGAGTCTTTTTTTTTCCCTGTCAGGGACTATGGAGCTCGTTCAGACCTGCTCTCAAGATGCGATCGCTTGCTGGCCAAAGGGGTTGGATATTTAAATTAAGTGCTCGCACTGCATCGAGTAAGGATGCCCACTATGTTTTAGTGAGCTACGGCAAAGTGCGCTCACAATTGTATGAAGACGCCCCCTTGACACTCATTAAACAGGGTCATCACAATAGGAGCCAGATTGCCCTGAAAGGCCAAATAGAGGTTATTTATATATCTGAACCAGGAGCCTTACCTTTGGGTAATTGGGAAATGGCAGTCTAAATGTCCTCCAATGTCCATGGGGCATTGATTGCAGCAAGAGATGCCTCACCAACCATTGGGAAAGCAACATCAGCTAAAAAGCAATGAATAGAAGACTCAGAAGGTTGCGGTATAGAGAGATCCTCATTAAAATAATATAGCATAATAGTCAGCAAACGCATTGACAATATTAAAGGGGCTAATGTGTTTCTTGCCATGAGGTTTAAGAATCATTTTACACTGTTCCTAGCCTGACAAACACGAGTTTGCAAGCAAGTAATCTACTAGACCTGTTTCCAAAGGGCCTGATTCAGAGATGTACGCTAACCCTATGGTTAGGGCACATCTCGGATGATTTGTACTATGCCCTCCAAAGCCTCTGCCTGATTGACAGAAGCATTTGGGGGTGCAGTGGCAGCCTGCATTCCTGGAAAAAGGGGCGTGCTGCCAGCTTCTGTATCCATGGATGCAAGCCGCCAGGACCCGGTCAAGCTGCGGTAAGCTTCAGCTACCGCAGCATGACCAAAGGGACAACAATCGCAACCGATGGTCGCGATTTTCCAAAGGTGATCCCAGGCTGGAACCTCTGTCGCAGCGCTAGGATCACACAGATGCAGGAAGGAGGTGTCTGTTTCCTGAAGACATCTCCTGATGCATTTGCATTTGAGATAAATGAAATTGCACAGACGCTTGTGTGTGGCTCTGCTATTCCTTCTATCTCTGATTCAGACCAAAATACATAAAACTTCTGTTTGCTCAAGACAGACTCATTTTCTTACCTGTTAGTGCTAAAACACAATTGTTGTGTTAAATTTTGAATGCAGTAATTGTTATTACCTCCTTGATTTCTGACTGCTTCTTGAAGACTGTATGTAGGCAATAATGACCTAATTCCTAGTTAGGATTACTGTAACCAATCATTTCTTTGGTTCTTCCTTCTAGTTGGAAAATTATTTACTAATTTACTCATATAATTTGCAATTTATTTTTATTTGTGGGTTATATTGCTAGTCTCTCTTTCATTTTTACAGCCATATAAGATGTAACTCGATTGTCTACCTTCCTAAGGTGGTATTGGCTACTGAGTGTATTCCATATTATGCACAAATTTCTAGGCAAAGCACACCACAAAAATGGTTACAGTAAATCATAACACATACCAATCAAATAGCCCCTGCCAGAGAAACACCTGTTTATGACAGTGCCTCTGAGGACCTCTCATGCTCTGCACGCCCCAATAATTGTACCACCACCTATGATGACTGAAACCACAAGTGACGTCTCTATATAGGAAGCTGTGCACCCTTATGGTGGACTTTTCCTTCCACAGTGACACAAAAAAGAAGGAAACTACATGTAGACAGGTCCAAAAGCACTGTGAGAATTGCAGAAGTGACTGTGTAAAAATGATCAAAACAGAAAACGTGTAGTAAGTTTATATTCTGAAGTATTCAAATAAACAAATAAATATTGAATGAAACAAATAGAAAATAGTATGTAATGCTATAACCACAAATTATTTTCCCAATGCACCGGGATAAAGCTACAAAGGCAATATAAAGCTAATATATTCAGTTGTGGATTTTACTTAGGGGGCTGCAGGGCTGAGAGTCCTCAGTAATATCCGCCACTTAAGTGAGCCAGTTGCAGTCTGTTGCACTGGCTACACTGTGACTGGCAATGGCTTCCTACTGGAAGTGTTACCTGCCAGTCACACACTGGACAGGCAGCCCCAGGGTGAGGTGTTTTCTCCCCCTGGGGCAGCCAGTCCAAGCTGCGATTATCAGAGAGCTCTGACTTTTGGGCAGCACTACACGGCTTCTAGGGGCTGCAGCCTATGCAGTCCCTAGAAGCCAGTATTATGCACATGCTTGCACCAGTCCTGGCACCTGCAAGATCCATTGCCCAGGCACTGGGACCCAGCTGGCCGGCCGGACCAGTAACAGCAGCAGCCCCCTCATGCAAGAAGGTAGGAGCCACTTGTAACCAGTGGGTTAAATAATTAATTTCTACATAGGGATATAAGTTGTAACACTTATACCCTTGCTTGGCCCCTTTGCGGTTTGAAAAGAGATTGCAGTTGCAGTCTATGGATAGATTACTCAAATCACCTTGAGGACAAACAAGCCATAAATTGAGGGGCCAACTTGTACCTGTTATTTTTAGAGATGTATAATGAGCCATTTATAGCTTATATGGTGTTATTAGTAGACAGTTAGCCACATTCCAGTGGGGTGACCATTGTAAGATGTGTGGAGACGCTAAGCATTATGGGTAACTGATAGTGATGTCCATATTCTTTACACAAAGGGGGCTTTGAAACAGAGTTTATCACCAGACATACTAGGATACGTTATTACTGAATTTCTTTGTCTGGTAGTATATGTTAGTGCTTACAGAGCATGTGCAAGAGGTAAGAATGGTCCATGCTATGTTGTACCAATCAGTGCTTGGTACCAAGTATGTAACTAATATGGGCTTAATATTCGGAAGCCAACACCCCATATTAGGGTATATAAATCAAGACCTAGACAAAGGCTTTTTGGCTCGTGCATGGACCTGAGACTGCAGTAGGGTGCCTGCAATGTATATTGAACTACCTGGGCATTATTGAAACGAGGGCTCCCCAAATGAAGATGAAGAACATCTTATGTTGAAGATGATGAATTACCAGTGTCATCTGAATGCATAGACAAAAGTTGAGTATACTATATACTTTGTATGTTAACTGTTTGTTTTGTTACTTGTCAATAAAGTGTGTTGATTTGTACTAACTCAAATGGTCACGTGTGTGTACTTCATTTTGATCAGAATGAAACCCATCGTTCTGCACTTGGTGTCGAGAAGTGGGAATCGAAAGGGTTAAATAGTTTGTGACCAATTGACTGATTCTGTTAAAAAAAGGCAATATAATGTTTTGCTTTTTCCCTTGCTACCCTGTACTCTGTATTGTGTTTCATCTGTCTTATACCTATGAGAAAGGATTGTGATTTAGCTTGAAATCACATTTTATGTTGTTTTGTCTTTTTCTTTAAAGTAAAGAAAATTGAGAAAAAATGCTTTGCAAATTGTTAAAACATGTGATAATTGCAAAGGGTGGATTACAAAATAAATTGATGAAATTTCAGAAATGTGTTAAAAAATCTCAGTTTAATCCAATGAGTTTGGGGACACCCATACAAAGTTGTAGTGATTTGAGGTTTTAAAAAGCAAATGATTTTGAATCAGATGATGACATTTTGCCATTATGTGTTTCTGAGAGATTTGACAGTGTTCCTTTAAGAAATTTTAAAGGGATGGGGAGTGTCCTCACAAGAAGTTGAAATGTTGGGTATGTTGGGTGGTGATTTACACACAGATAGTTCAGAAATTAGTGAGCTTGAGATACACAGAGAAGTGTGTGAGGTTACACAGATAGAATTTCAGACAGAAATTAAGCAATGTATTCACACTACAGAAAATGTGTTTGATCAGAGAAGTGATTGTGTGATGAAAATGTCTGATGATTTGACAAAATGTGAACAAAATGTAGAAACCTATGAATTCAGGGAATATGTCCAGAAATTAGAGAAAAAATTGAATGCAAATGAGGTTTCTGACAAAATGCCATTGGTTTGTGGTACTCCTGAGGTGAATGATGTTATGCCTGAATTACCAAGCATTGTTCCATTTGCAATGCATTTTGTAATTAATGAAAACCAGGAAGTGTCGGAGTACCCATTAAAAGAGGTGTCGCTAAGTGAAGGGCTGGTGATGATGCCTTTTGCCTTGCCCAATGAGACTGAAGACTCCCCCCATGGGAATATGACTTTTACATGACATGAACATCAGCGTGTCATTGTTGAGTTTAAAAATGCAAAAAGTAAACGATGTGTTTTCTTATGAAACATCCATTGCAAATTATGTTTATGGTTTACTTGCTAATTGTGAAGGAGGGGTTGGTGGGTACACACTGACTAACCACAAGGGGCTTACATGAATTACAGACACACTGATTGTGGGTTTGTTTAGTGACAAAGGTGCAGATTTTGTGTTTGGTAATGAAATTCGCATCCCAGTGTATTTCCTTACAAAGCCTTACCAGCCAAAGATTTTGAAGCAGCTGAAAGACACACAGTTGCTAACGACAATGGCAGAAACTCTGATGCTGATCGAGGAGATTAAAGTGCTACTTGCTGGCCATGTGATTTAAACCAGTGTTTGTACTGTTCCTATTGGATTCCTTTATGATCACAGCTCCATGGTGGTGGGAAGATTTCCAAGACAGAGAGCATTATTGGTTCATGGACTATGGTGCTACCTGCACCCATACAGGACTGTTGTGGACCTTTGCTGGAGTAAAGCAACTATTTTCACAAGCTGACAGCCGACTGCCAGAAGAAGGGGCTAGAGAACTTGTTGAATCTATAACTGTTTTCCAAGTCACTGACAAGACTAAAGGCCCTGTCAGTCTTCACACTGAGAAATGGACTTTTGGCACAAAGTCTATATGGACTGCTGTCCAAAGCTGGAAGAACGATGTGGGACATGTTGATACACACACCCACAGCTTCAATGGTGTGCGAACAAGTTAACTGAGCACAGAGCATGATGTGCAATTCACCACAAAGACAGCACTGATGGTGCTAGGAGAACTATTATGCCATGATGGAGCTGAAGCTGCATTCAAGCAAGTTCAAATCAAAAGGATTCCTTATAACCAAACCATGGTCAGAGACATTGCAAAAACCTGTTGTGTTGCCCAACAGCTGGAACTGTGGCCTACCTTGCTTGCTACTGAAGGCCTCATATACTATGAAATGATTGCACAAGTCTGGCAATTTGAATTCATAATTTACCAAGTAGATGGAGGACGAGTGTTGTAATGAACAACTACAAAACACTGTTATTCAGGAGTGAAGTTGTCTCAAGCAGAGTGATACAAGATAAGAGACTACCCTGAATATGTGACACAGACTGATTTGTTGATATTATGGGATGTCCGAGAAGATTCAAGCAGACAAAGACACCCATTTTACAGAAACAACATGGAGTATATTGGGTTTTTCTATGCTTCATACCATTCACAAAACTTACATCAGTATGATTGAATTGGATGGTTTGTTTAGGAAACAGGAAGGTTCATATATATACAATGTTGGGTTTTTACAGCAGGCTGTATATAAATACAATGTTGGGTTTTTAGAGCAGGCTGTATACAGTATATATGTCACAAACTCACAGGCGGATTGGTGATGCTACCCGTATTCAAGGAATTTGCTAGACCTATTCCTGAGGTGCAGAGTTTAATGTGCCGGCGGTTTTCACCAGGGACCCTCGCAAGAAGGTATGGACTTGACTGCGTCTGACACACAGGTCGCGGCCCTCGGGTTAGGTTTCCCTATACAGGTGCTGGCAACTTGGTTGGTATACAGGAGACTTGAGCGTAGTCGACTAGCCGGGTCAGAACCAAATGGTACCAGGTATGGTACCAGAGAGATGGTACCAGGGAGCAGACGTAAATGGATCATAGGGAATAGCCGAGGTCAGAACCAGATATCAACGCAGAACCAGGGGTCAGGCAGAATCAGAGTCACGAACACGCCAGGGGTCAGAACCAATAATCAGGATATGCACAGGAACACTGGAGTATGGTAATGGAGCCTATACTCTGGCACTGGAGTGCTCCCAGGAACCACCTTATATAGGTCAGAGTTCAAAACTAGCCCCAATCAGCGCTTCCTATTACGGTGCCTGTCCCTTTAAATCTTTTAGCAGAGCGGCGTGCGCGCTCCTAAGGCAGCCATGGCCACCTGCACACAGCAGCCAGGGGAGAAGAGGAGCAGCTGACAGCGGGTGCCAGGGATCTCCCGCCTGCTGTCACACACCAGCCAGGACTCCAGCATCACCGGACCAGGTAAGAGCGACCTGGATTTGGCGGCGCCGTGACATTACCCCCCCTTCTAGGGGTGCCCACCGAACACAAATGGGTTGCCAGGGAACTTTTGATGAAACTTCTGAAGGAGTTGGGGTGCATGAATATCTGAAGCCCTAACCCAACAACGCTCTTCCATATCCCTTCCAATCCACCAGGAATTGAACTGCACCTCGGGAAATTCTGAAATCTAGAATCTGTTTGACTTCATACTCCTCTTGGTGATCCACTGGAATTGCAGTAGGAGGGTTGTACTGTTTCGAATATCGATTAAGTACCAATGGTTTCAGGAGAGAGGTATGGAACACGTTGGGAACCCTAAGAGAACCAGGAAATTTTAAATGAACAGCCACCGGATTGATGACCTGCAGAATCTGGAAGGGACCAATGAATCTAGGAGCATACTTCATTGTGGGAACCTTTAATCGTAAGTGTTTAGTGGATAACCAGACTTTATCACCAGGATTCAGTACAGAGCTCCTTTTCCTTTTCTTATCTGCCACTCGCTTATACCTAGAAGAAGCTTTACACAAATTTTTTTTCACCTCCCTCCAAATCCTGAAGAAGTGACTCGCTGTGCCAGCAACAGCTGGGAGAGACACTGACTGAACAGCAGGTACTTCTGGCATCACGGGTTGTAGCCCATACTAAATGAAGAATGGAGAGTATCCCGATGACTCATGGTACAAATTATTGTGAGCGAATTCAGCCCATGGTGTTACAGTGTGTATATTAAAATATCACCGTAATGTAGAAAATATTAAGAATCAATAATATATAAATGAAATGTAATCAGTCATCCCAGAGCCCAGAGAACTGGTTATTCCAGTCCAATGAATAGACCTGGCCACATTTCACACATAGCTAGCCTCGCACAGGAAGGCTTAGAACAGTAGCCCAAGTTTAAAGTGAGCAGTAGTTCCAATTGACCAATAGGATATTCCCTTTCTGACCACATCTCACAGGTGAGGGGGAGGAGTATGGCTTTTACACTGTGGACACTCTTACAGGGACACACTGGGAACACACATGCTTGCAAGGACACACCAGACACAGATGGAGGCAGACACACTGGCAGAGAGACACGGAAGAGGGTCTTCCTCTCACAAGATTACCCCTGTTATCCTGGGTGGTCGGGCAGCTAGCGCGGTGGCGGGGGAGAAGCTGAGTATTCTCCCTGCATGCAGTGGCTTCCTGGTGGGCTGGTGTCTGGCATCACAATTCCGGACATGGGCGCCGCCATGACAGTCGGCCCATGTGACAGTATCTTCTTCCCAGGATAGGTGAGTGATCAGCTGATGCTGTGCATCTATCAAAGGGTTCCCCTGGGTATATAACTGTTCCACAGGTTACAGGAAGTTGCCTGAACAACGGTTGTCTCCTAGCAAGCTTTAGTAAGTTCCCGGTCCAGGTTCCTAACCCTCCTTGTAGCAGCAGTGTTATCATCTTTATCTGTGTGCCTTCCGACTCTAGTAACATCCGTGCAGCAGTGTATACCATCTCTATCTGTGTGCCTCCCATCTCTGGTGAATATCCGTGCAGCAGTGTATACCATCTCCACCTGTGTGCCTCCCGCCTCTGTAACATCCATGCAGCAGTGTATACCATCTCCACCTGTGTGCCTCCCGCCTCTGTAACATCCGTGCAGCAGTGTATTCCATCGCTACCTGTGTGCCTCCCATCTCTGGTGAATATCCGTGCAGCAGTGTACACTATCCCTACCTGTGTGACTCATTTCTCTTGTGATTTCTCAAGTAACCGTGAGTCTCCATCTGAACTTCCTATTGTTATTTGATCTACATGTCAAGATATAGTTATTGTACATTTAGGGTATTGTCAGTGCCTATCTAGGCATTACCTCTCAGGGCCACGGGTGTTGTGTCTCTATTCCTGCAGGGCTTGGGTACCTGGTCAAAGGACCGCGACCTGCTCACGGGGTGGAGCTAAGCCCAAATCCCAATTGGGGGGGTCACTGGCGAACACCATCCTGTGGGTTAGATTCCGCACCTTTGCCCAGGTCTCGCCAACACTCAAGACCTGTGGATGAGGAGAACATATATCCAGGCCCCTTGTCTCCACTTCATCCCACAACTTAGGCCCTCTACGTCTCCTACCCCAGTCTCAGGTGTGACAGTTTGTTCAGGCACAATGGAGGCTGCAGGATCCCAAGGTACTGGGTCTTTACAAGAGTTGACCTCTCGGATGGACAACCAAGAGTCGGCCCAACAACAAGTGGCTCAGTATTTACAGGAGCTCTCAAGGCAACTGGTTTCTATACAAACCATGTTGCCCTCTATTCTTCCGGCTCCTCCGGCTGCAGCTCCCGCACCTCCTCCATCAGTTCCTCCACTGGTGGCTCCTACCCCCAAACCCCGACTCCAGTTAGCTACTCCAGAAAGGTTTGATGGTGATCCCAGGTGGTGCCGCGGATTCATTAACCAATGTGAGATCCAACTTGAGTGACCCCCCAGCCGGGGTTGCCCGAGGCTTATCAAGAGTTTGCCGACGTATTCTGTGAACAAGCCACAGATGAACTTCCTCCGCATCGACCATGGGATTGCGCTATCGATTTACTTCCCGGGAAAAGTCCTCCACGTGGCTGTGTTTACCCCTTGTCCGTGCCTGAGACCGCGGCCGTGGAAGAATACATTAAGGAAAACCTTGCTAAAGGGTTCATTCGGCCCTCTTCTTCTCCTGCAGGGGCAGGTTTCTTTTTTGTAGGGAAAAAGGATGGAGGACTCCGTCCTTGCATAGACTACCGAGGCTTAAATCAGATCACTATAAAAAATCGGTACCCCTTACCTTTAATTTCAGAACTTTTTGACAAAGTCCAAGGGGCTCAAGTCTTCACCAAGCTGAATCTACGTGGCGCGTATAACTTGATTCAAATTAAAGCGGGGGACGAGTGGAAGACCGCGTTCAATACCAGAGATGGGCACTTCGAGTACCTTGTAATGCCCTTCGGTCTTTGCAATGCACCAGCTATTTTTCAAGGCTATGTCAACGAGGTCTTCCGGGATATTCTTCATAAATTTGTTGTGATTTATCTCGATGACATCTTAATTTTTTCCAGAGATTTACAGAACCATCATCTTCATGTACGGGAGGTATTGTCCCGCCTTCATGCTCATCACCTCTTTGGGAAACTATCCAAATGTGTGTTTAATCAAACTTCGGTACCTTTTTTGGGTCATATAATCTCCGGGAGGAGTCTCCAGATGGATCCTGATAAACTAAAAGCAATCTCGGAGTGGCCCCTGCCCACTTCTTTAAAAGGTACTCAGCGTTTCTTAGGATTCGCGAACTATTATAGGAGATTTATTCCACATTTTTCTACACTGGTAACACCCATTACCTCCCTCACAAGGAAAGGAGCCAATCCTTCTAAATGGTCTGTTCCAGCAGTACAAGCCTTTCAAAACCTAAAAAAGCCTTTTCTGGAGCTCCAATCCTCTGCCAGCCTCGAATTGACAAACAGTTCATTGTGGAGGTGGATGCATCCTCTGTTGGAGTAGGGGCGGTATTATCTCAGACTGCTGAAGACGGGAAGACTCATCCCTGTGGATTTTTCTCCCATAAATTTTCTCCTGCAGAAAGGAATTATATTATTGGCGACCAAGAACTGTTAGCTATGCATTTGGCCTTGGAGGAATGGCGGTATCTTCTTGAAGGGGCTAAATTTCCTGTCACGATTATTACAGACCATAAGAATCTAATCTATCTACAAACTGCACACCGGTTAAATGCCAGGCAGGCACGATGGTCACTTTTCTTTTCTAGGTTTAATTTAAAACTTCAGTTTTGTCCAGGTGTGTTGAACAAAAAAGCTGATGCATTATCTCGCTCCTTTATGACTAAGTTGGAGGAGGAGGAGTGTTCTCAAGTTCGTTCCATTTTGGACCCAATGGTGTTTGCTCCTACTCAAGTAGTATCTCTACCACCTGGAAAAAATTTTGTACCTCCTAATTTACGCAAAACACTACTGCTTTGGGCTCATGCATCCTTCTTCGCAGGTCACACTGGAATCACCAAAACCTACCAGTTCTTACTTCGATCTTACTGGTGGCCTACCATGAAGAAGGATGTCACGGAGTTTGCCCTGTCCTGTATTAAATGCGCCCAACATAAGACTCCATGTAGAAAGGTGGTTGGTCCTCTACGTCCTCTATCTATTCCAGCTGCTCCATGGACCCACATCTCAATGGATTTCATTTCTGAATTACCCCGGTGCAAAGGGCATAACACTGTATGGGTGGTCGTGGATCGCTTTTCTAAAATGGCACATTTTATCCCGCTGGTTGGCCTTCCTTCAGCCCCTCAATTAGCAAAAATTTTTATTCGAGACATCTTCAGATTACACGGTCTCCCAAAGGAAATAGTCTCTGATCGAGGTGTTCAATTTATAGCCAAATTCTGGAGAGCCCTATGTAATACTTGTGGAATCAAACGGAACTTTTCCTCGGCCTACCACCCACAGTTGAATGGTCAAATGGAAAGGGTCAATCAAGAGCTGGAGACCTTCATTAGGCTCTTTGTGTCATCCTCCCAGGATGATTGGGTGGACCTCCTACCCTGGGCAGAGTTTTCTCATAATTTTAAATACCATTCTTCCTCTAAATCCACTCCTTTTTTTACGGTCTTTGGTAGACACCCACGAGTTCCAGATTTCCAAAAGCTTCCTTCCATGGATGTTCCGGCTGTGAACCAAGAGATCCAATCCTTTTCAGTTTTGTGGAGTAAAATTCATAAATCATTAAAGCAATCTTCAAAAAATTACAAGAAATTTGCAGACAGGAGACGTTTGGCTGTTCCACTGTTGAGAGTTGGGGACAGGGTTTGGTTGTCCTCCAAGAATATTCGGTTAAGAGTACCGTCCATGAAACTCGCCCCACGTTTTATCGGGCCATATCATGTCCTTAAGGTAATCAGTCCAGTAACTTATAAATTGGAACTTCCTCCTCAAATGAAGATTTCAAACACTTTTCACGCTTCTCTTTTATGACCTCTGGTGCTCAATCATTTTCAGAATTGTTCTCCTAAATTACCTGAAGTTAAGACGTTACAAGGCACTGAATTTGAGGTGGAGAGGATCCTAGATTCTCGGTACAGGTTTAACACCCTTCAATATCTCATTGATTGGAAGGGCTACGGCCCCGAGGAAAGGGCCTGGATCAAAGCCTCTGATGTGCACGCTCCGCGACTAATCCTGAGTTTTCATAGGAGATTTCCAGATAAGCCTGATGTGTGTTCAGTCCCCACCCTGAAAGAGGGGGGTACTGTCAGGGCTCAGCCGGGGATCGGCTCGCGCTTACCATGCCGCCGGCTTCCCCTGACATCCTGGGTGGTCGGGCAGCTAGCGCGGTGGCGGGGGAGAAGCTGAGTATTCTCCCCGCATGCAGTGGCTTCCTGGTGGGCTGGTGTCTGGCATCGCAATTCCGGACATGGGCGCCGCCATGACAGTCGGCCCATGTGACAGTATCTTCTTCCCAGGATAGGTGAGTGATCAGCTGATGCTGTGCATCTATCAAAGGGTTCCCCTGGGTATATAACTGTTCCACAGGTTACAGGAAGTTGCCTGAACAACGGTTGTCTCCTAGCGAGCTTTAGTGAGTTCCCGGTCCAGGTTCCTAACCCTCCTTGTAGCAGCAGCGTATACCATCTCCACCTGTGTGCCTCCCGCCTCTGTAACATCCGTGCAGCAGTGTATACCATCTCTACCTGTGTGCCTCCCGTCTCTGGTGAATATCCGTGCAGCAGTGTATACCATCTCCACCTGTGTGCCTCCCGCCTCTGTAACGCCCGTGCAGCAGCGTATACCATCTCCACCTGTGTGCCTCCCGCCTCTGTAACATCCATGCAGCAGTGTATTCCATCGCTACCTGTGTGCCTCCCATCTCTGGTGAATATCCGTGCAGCAGTGTACACCATCCCTTCCTGTGTGCCTTATTTCTCTGGTGATTTCTCAAGTAACCGTGAGTCTCCATCTGAACTTCTTATTGCTATTTGATCTATGTGTCAAGATGTAGTTATTGTACGTTTAGGGTACTGTCAGTGCCTATCTAGGCATTACCTCTCAGGGCCACGGGTGTTGTGTCTCTATTCCTGCAGGGCTTGGGTACCTGGTCAAAGGACCGTGACCTGCTCACGGGGTGCAGCTAAGCCCAAATCCCAATTGGGGGGGGTCACTGGCGAACACCATCCTGTGGGTTAGATCCCGCACCTTTGCCCAGGTCTCGCCAACACTCAAGACCTGTGGATGAGAACATATATCCAGGCCCCTCGTCTCTGCTTCTTCCCACAACATAGGCCCTCTACGTCTCCTTCCCCAGTCTCAGGCATGACAGAAGGAACCCGTAATTTGGTAGTAGTCAATTACATTGTAATAAGTAATGTACACTGTTTAGTAGTTTATACTTTCTGAAATATTATATAATGGAATCTGGTTGAAATATTGTAGTATGGAATGTGAATATTTCAGGTTGAATTTGGCTAGTGGTTGTGGTTCCATGGGAGTTGTGGATTGCTAGCCATATTGTGATAGTATTGTGAAGTTATGTACTATCATAGTTTTGGGATTTTTGGTAGAAGTAATAATAACCGTGTGGAAGGTAGTCTGCAGTTTTGTTAAAGATGGCTGCCAGCAAGTGGGTTAGACAATAGCATTACATGTGATACTTCCATCCCCCCATTGAACTATGTGCTTATTTCAATGGAAGTTGTGAATTGCTAGTCTTGTGATCATAGTTATTATTCTACCCAGTTTTGGTGTTATATAGTTCATATAGGTTTATTATAGTTATTATAAGTATGATCATTAATGGATATATGATTTACAGAGTTACAACATTATGTGAGTTTTCTGACATTCAAAATGGAGTTTGTGTTCAGAGACCATGCGGTTTGAACAATAGGACATGGGCCCTAACAACCCCCACACACACTCTCACCATGCCTTCTCAGTAGCCACCTTGAATATGTGGCCTCAACATCCCCCTTCATATATCTCTCTCTCTCTCTCTCTCCCTCTCATTGTATTTTGTCTAATATTGTTAAGTTTAAACACTGTTTTATGAGGATTGATTTGATGAATATAAAAACATTTTACTTCAACACATTTTGTGTGCAATGTTATTATCCAAATGATTTAAAGGGTATATCATTCTGGTTAACAATTTGCGAAGTTCATATACTTATGTTACTTATAACCTCATTTTAGTTATTATATGAAAAATAGAATATTTGCTTCAGATATATTGGGAATAGACAAGCTGGCAATGGCCTGTGTGTACAAAGCAAAGAAGGAAAAACACCCCTCATCACATGGCAACAAGGAAACCAAATCGTCTTGATTAGCTGAGACATATATCCGAATGAATTTTTCCAAATCCTGATTTACACGCTCCGTTTGACCATTGCTCTGAGGATGGTACGCAGATGAAAAACTCAAGTTGATATTAAAGCATTTACATAAAGCCCTCAAGAACTTGGAAGTAAATTGTACCACACAATCTGAAACAATGTCTTTGGGGAACCCATGTAGCTTGAAGATTTCCTTTATAAATGCCTCAGCCAACTTTGGAGCCGACGGTAACCCTCTTAATGGGACAAAGTGAGCGACCTTGGAGAGCCTGTCCACCACTACCTGGATTGTATTGAACCTCTGGCAGGAGGGCAGGTCTGTTATAAAGTCCATGGATATATGGGACCAAGGACAATCAGGTATTGGAAGTGGACATAAAGACCCCAAAGGAAGTTGAAGAGGCACCTTATGCCGAGCACAGATAGTACAGGCTGCCACAAAGTCTTTGACGTCATGACGTACAGTCGGCCACCAAAAACTCCTAAGGATCAGTTAGAAAGTTATTCCCATTCCCACATGACCTGAGAAACTAGAAGAATGGGCCCAATGGAGTAACTTAGACTGGATTTCGGGTGCTACAAATGTTTTCCCTGGTGGGATTTTGACCTTAGTGACTGCAACAAAGCACCCAGGATTTAAAATTGGTTTGTCTTCCTTTACTTCATCCTCCTGGGCCACATTGAATGCTCGAGACAGGGTGTCAACTTTTACATTCTTGCAATCTGGACGATAGGTAATAACCAAGTTAAAACGGTCAAAAAACAGGGACCACCTGGACTGGCGATAATTCAGGCAATGCACGGTTTTGAGATAAGTGAGGTTTTGTGATCTGTGTAGTCTGTCACCGGAAATTTTTCACCCTCCAGCAAATATCTCCACTCTTGCAATACTAGCTTAATAGCTAGTAATTCCTTATCCCCAACTGCATAATTTATCTCTGGAGTAGAAAACTTACGAGAAAAGAACCCACAGGAGTACCACTCCCACCATGGAGGTGCCCACCTCCAAGAAGAAAGGCAGATCTCAGTCAGGTTGTCTTAGAATAGGGGCTGACATGAAGCACTGTTTTAACAGAACAAAGGCCTCTTCAGCTGCAGAAGACCATCTCCGAGTATCTTGTCCTTTTTTGGTGAATGCAGTAATTGGAGCTGCTATGATTGAGTAATTCTTGTTTTACTGGCGATAAAAATTGCAGCATCCCAGGAAGCGTTGTATTGCTTTCAACCCAACAGGGCGAGGCCAGTTAGTAATGGCAGCTAGCTTTGCCGGATCCATCTGAAGGCAGGAACCAGAAATAATGTATCCCAGAAACGTTAGCTCCTTTTGCTCGATGGAACATTTTTCAAGTTTGCAAAACAGCTGGTTGGCCGAAGTTATGTCAGCACTTCACATACATGCAGGCAATGGCTTGTCACATCCTCTGAGAATATTAGGATGTCATCTAGATACACCACAATGTATTTATAGAGCAAATCCCTGAAGATGTGATTCATATATTTTTGGAAGACAGCTGGAGCGTTGCTTAAACCAAAAGGCATGACTAGGTACTCGAAGTGACCATCACGAGTATTGACGGCTGTCTTCCACTCATCTCCAGCCCGAATTCTGATCAAATTGTAGGCCCCACAAAGATCTAGCTTGGTAAAAAATCTTTGCTCCTTTAATTCAATCAAAAAGTTTGGATATCAGAGGTAATGGAAACCGGTCATTGATGGTAATAGCATTCAGACCCCGGTAATCAATGCATGGTCTCAGGCCCCCATAATTCTTTTTGACAAAGAATAGACCGGCACCACGGGTGATTTGGACTCTCTGATGAACCCACGTTTCAGATTCTCCAGGATATACTCAGTCACTGATTGGGACTCGGGAAGTGAAAGAGGAAAAGTTCTTCCCCAAGGTGGCTCTTTCCCAGGTTATAGATCAATAGCGCATTCCCAGTCTCTATAAGCAGGAAGTGTCTCTGCGCCTACTTACTAAACACATCTCAGAAGGACCGGTATGAAGCTGGAAGCTGAACTTCTGGAGATATGACTGAACTCTGAATGGCTCGCTGCAGAGGTTTGATGGATGATAAACAGGAGCCATGGCATCGAGGACCCCACACCAGAATTTTAGGTTCCTCCCAATCTAGCACAGGAGAATGTTTGTGAAGCCAAGGAACACCCAGGATGACAGGACTCTCGGCTGATGGAAGTATGTAGAATGCTATTGATTCTCGATGGAGAGCCCCTACTTGCATGATAACTTCTGTAGTCCGAGAGTGGATGGTCGCTGTAGGAAGTTTATTCCCATCCACCCCGATGATAATGAGAGGTGTTTGAGGTGGCATAATAGGAATTCCCAGCTCTTGATCTTTCTTAGCCGTAATGAAGTTGCCATCGGCACCTGAATCCAGGAAAGCCCTAATGACTTCAGAAAACTTTCCCAGGACCAGGGTCACATCAATGAAGAATTGAGGAACTACACGGTTCTTTGGGGTTTGTTGAAATGTACCCAATCTGACCACCCTTCGATCAGTTAGGCCTTTTCATTTCCCGGATGTTTAGGACAGCCAAAGAGGAGTTGACCTGGTTCACCACAATATAAACAAAGTCTGTTTTTTTTTCTCTCTCTGTGACAGGAAGGTGAGATTTCCCAACCTGCATGGGCTCTTCTGGAGGTTCCACTGGTGCCGGGAAAACGTGGAGCGAGCTTAAAGGTAAACCAACGAGACTGTTCCTTTTCTCTTGTTCTCTCCCTGTGGCAAAGATCCACCCAGATACACAGGTAAATCAAGTCATCCAAAGAAGTTGGCAGTTCCCTGGATGCGAGCACTTCTTTGATCTGATCGGAGAAGCACCTGTGGCCTGTACAGTCACCATAGGAGGTGGGACTAATTGTGACGGTGCCAGCTGAGCGGTACTGACTTGTTGCATTAAAGTCTGGAGACACTGCATAATTTGGGCTTGATCTTCTTCAAGCTTCTCGACTCTAACAAGTAGGTTCTCAAGTAAGTCTCGGGGCGATGGGTTACCAGAAGCATCCATGTTTTTGAGCCAGAGTATTCTGTCACAAACTCACGGGTGAATTGTGGATGCTACCCGTATTCAGGGAATTGGCTAGACCTATTCCTGAGGCATAGAGTCTAATGTGCCAGTGGTTTTCACCAGGGACCCTCGCAAGAAGGTATGGACTTGGCTGCATCCAACACACAGGTCCCTCAGGTTAGGTTTCCCTATACAGGTGCTGGAAACTTGGTCGGTATACAGTAGACTTGAGCATAGTTGACTAGCCGGGTCAGAACCAAACGGATGAGATGGTACCAGGGAGCAGATGTAAACGGGTCACAGGGAATAGCCGAGGTCAGAACCAGATATCAATGCAGAACCAGGGGTCAGGTAGAATCAGAGTCACAAACACGTCAGGGGTCAGAACTAATAATCAGGATATGCACAGGAATGCTGGAGTATGGTAATGGAGCCTATACTCTGGCACTGGAGTGCTCCCAGGAACCTCCTTATATAGGTTAGAGTTCAAAACTAGCCTCAATCAGCGCTTCCTATAATGGTGTCTGTCCCTTTAAATCTTTTAGCAGAGCGGCTCCTACGGAAACCGCTGCCACCTGCACACAGCTGCTGACAGCAGGTGCCGGGTATCTCCTGCCCGCTGTCACACACCAGCCAGGACTCCAGCATTGCCGGTCCAGGTAAGAGCGACCTGGATTCGGCGGCACCGTGACAATATACATATTGATAACCGGAGGGTGGTAAAAGGTTGAACCTTTAAAGTAGGCTATCTGGTGCACAGACACACTTATGATGAGGTTGTTGTGAAGAAACGTTTAGTAGGAAGAGAATAGTGTCAAGTGTAAGAGATATTTGCAGCATTATAAGTAAATGCTTATTTTGTTTTGTTGTTATGGTTTATCTCACACTGTTTATTTGTTTAAGCCAACAGGTTGATGGTTGGAGCAGGAGATGAGAGAACATCACTGAGATGTGCTTGAGATAACAATGGCCTGAGAGTCATTTCTTATGGAGGAGAAAGAGTCCAGGAGGACAACAGAGTTACAAGATCTGACAGCACAGCCATTACATACATCTATGTGTATTCTGCAAAACTGAACTTGTGCCTTATATTGGCTGGATCCACACTCACCAATATTCTCAAGACTTTTTCAAGAATTCATTGAACTGAACTTTGCTTTACTTGAAAGTACAATTGAGGTTTAGAGTTGCAATGGGGATTATGGCCCTCATTCAGAGCCGTACGCTCTGAGCAGAGCGCACGCTCTGAATGAGGGCCGGGCTCCATTTTCATGGAGCGTCCTCCTGGACGCTCGTATAGCTGTGGGTCACCACCCACAGGCTATACGAGCGTGCATTTTGATGGCCGCGATGGTCGTGACCATCGCGACCATCGAAATTGCGAGCCGGAGCCTGCGGTTGAGGTTTTCAACCGCAAACTCCGGAGTGATTTTGGCTCTATCAGAGCCAAAATCACTCCCACTGACATCACTAGTGATGTCAGTGGGCCGGCTTCTGACGGGAGGCGTTCCCGTGGGAACGCCCCCATCAGGGAGGCACGCCCCCGGCACGCCCACCAAAGGGGGCGTGCTGTCAATCAACATTGACAGCACGCCCCCTTTGATCGGACACAACGAGCGAAGGAAAGTCCTTCGCTCATCGTGTCTGGCGCATGCGCACGACGGAGCTCCCTCCGTCGTGCGCATGCTCAGTGCAGACCATCGACCCACTTGCGAGCGGACAGCCGCTCGCGAGTGGGTCTGAATCAGGCCCTATGTTCCTTATATTTGATGTAGAAATCAGGGTGGAATGTAACCAGTGGGTTAAATAATGAATTTTACATAGGCATAAAAGTTGTAACACCTATACCCTTTTTTGCCCCCATTGAGGATTGAAAAGAGATTGCAGTTGCAGTCTATGGATAGACTTCTCAAATCACCTTGAGGTCAAACAAGCCATAAATTGAGGGGCCAACTTGTACCTGTTATTGTTAGAGATGTATAATGAGCCATTCATAGCTTATATCGTGTTATCAGTAGACAGTAAGCCACATTCCAATGGGGTGACCATTGTAAGATGTGTAGAGACACTAAGCATTATGGGCAACTGATAGTGATGTCCATATTCTCTACACCAACTGTCAGGGAACTTTTTTACCTTTTACCCCAAAATATATTTAGATACACCGACGTTACCCCCTTAATTTGAAAGGAAGGAAATCATATAGTAGTGCCCCCATATAATGCCCCTGTAGTAGTGCCCCCATATAATGCCCCTGTAGTAGTAACCCCATAGTTATGCCCCTGTAGTAGTGCCCCCATATAATGCCCCTGTAATAGTGCCCCCATATAATGCCCCTGTAGTAGTGACCCCATATACCACTTACCTTAATCCCCGCTCCTGCATTCCCCAACCACTGCTCTACACAAAGGGCTCTTTGAAACAGAGTTTATCTCCAGAAATACTAGGATACATCATTACTGTATTTCTTTGTCTGGTAGTATATGTTAGTGTTTACAGAGCATGTGCAATAGGTAAGAATGGTTCATGCTATGTTGTACCAATCCTTGCTTGGTACCAAGTATGTAACTAATATGGGCTTAATATCCGGAAGCCAACACCCCATATTAGGATATATAAATCAAGACCTAAACAAAGGCTCTTTGGCTTGTGCATGGACCTGAGACTGCAGTAGGGTGCCTGCAATGTATATTGAACTACCTGTGCGTTATTGAAACGAGGGCTCCCCAGATGAAGATGAAGTACATCTTATGTTGAAGATGATGAATTACAGGTGTCATCTGAATACATAGACAAAAGTTGAGTACACTGTATACTTTGTATGTTAATTGTTTGTTTGTTACTTGCAAATAAAGTGTATTAATTTGTACTCACTCAAATGGTCACGTGTGTGTACTATTTAATTTTGATCAAAACGAAACCCACCGTTATGCACCGCTGCTGGATATATTGTTATTCACAGGTTCTAACTAAGAAGAAAACAACAAGAACAAAAAACAACACCAAAAATTATCAAAGTAGAAATAAAGATAAATATATATGTCTATGCAGGGGGTAATTAACCCAATAGTGCCACTCCAACTGTTAATGGATATCTACAATCTCTCTGAATACTAAATAAAGCAAAGTTGCTAATTTGTAGTTTACGGTCTTCTCTATGAGAAATAAATTGTGCTGAATGAATTGTTCCGTCCACAGAGTAAATGATGATTACTCGAAAAGCTAGCAGGGTCCTGCTAATATAGAGTGTATATGAAATGTCTGGTCCTTACCGGTAAGATGTAGCATTTGATTCAGGGATGTATGTTCATCCATTTAAAAAAGGACAAATCTCTACTGTAAATATCTAAGCTTAATTTTTCAGAAGTGATTCGTTATTGAAATAACTTACTAGAGTATACCTAATTTGTTATATCTATATGTTTAATAAGTTAAGTATTATATTAGAACTCCACTCCACTTAGCAAGGGTCTCTAATTGAGTTATGACCTGCACCTGAAGGATTGCATTTTAAAGAAGCTAACGTAACTAGTATTTTATGCTGTAATACCCTTATGAAGCCTGCAGTGGAGGGGGAAAAGCATTGGAAAGAGCAAGTTATACTACATTCATATATTGATACTTTGAACTAAACATACAGAACACTGAATTTAAACAACCAGGAAGACTTCCCCAGCTGTACAAATGTTTGCCAGAAGCTACCGAGTACCTGCTGACATCACAGAATCACAAAGAATGTGAGACGAATATAGGATATATAATCGGAGAGGCGAATTCAAACCAGTGAGCAACATTCCATATAGTGACCATTGCACAGGAGAACAGTTGGAGCAGACAAGAGTCAACTTTGCTTCATAGAATGTCAACAAAACATCGCTGGTGGTCTAGAGGTAACTTCCCTGGGTCCATCAGCTCCATCGATTTCTTTTTTCACAATGGTCAGGTGATGATGACTTCCTGCGGCTTCCAGCGGTGAGTATTGCTATTAATAACCCCTAACCCTTACCCCTTTCATTAGTGCTTCCTTTGCCTAACCCCCCCCCTAGTGCCTAACCCCCTACTTGCATAGCCTAACCCTCCCCCTAGTGACCAACCCTCTCGTCCAATAGCCTAAACCTATCCCTCTCCCAAACCCTCCCCTTAGTGCCTAACCATTCCCTCCCATTGCCTAACTCTAACCTCCCCTCCTGCAGCCTAACCCTCCCCCTAGTGCCTAACTCTAACCCTCTCCCAAGGGTCTAACCCTAACTCATTCCCTAGTGCCTAACCCTTCCCTCCCATAGCCTAACTCTAACCTTCTCTCCTGCAGCCTAACCCTCTCCTTAGTGCCTAAGCCTCCATCCTGTAGCCTAACCCCCTCCTTGTGTAGCCTGACCCTCCCACTAGTGCCTATCCCTTCCCTTCCATAGCCTAAACCTAACCCTCCCCTAGTTTCTAACCATAATCCTCCCCTCTAGGGCCTAACCCTCCCCTCCCTTAGCCTAACTCTAACCTCTCCGCTAGTGCCTAAATCTCCCCTCCCATAGCTTAACCCTAAACCTCCCCCACCAGTCCAGGCAGAATATCGACATTTCACATGTTGACATTGTGAACATGTCAACATTCTGCAAATGCCAACATGTTCAAAGTTGACATTTTAACAAAGTTGACATCATAACTGTGTACATTGTTGTCACGGCTGCCGACACTTGAGACTACTGGAGGGAGGCAGACCTACTAGACACAATAAACTGAGGTGGTCTTAGGAATGACCTTTCCATAAAACTCAGTAGCACAGGATAAAAGTAAAATAGAATTTATTCACATAAGAATTATAAACAGCAAGGTCTCAAATAAAGTCTCAAACAGCACAGAGGTTCACATATGCAATAATATGTATAGGAGAGAATCCCCAAATATATAAGCAGTCTTTAGCATATAAGAACTAATGTGGCAGGGAACCCCGAGTCCAGAATGAGGCTAACACCTCAGGATGACATTAAGGACCTTTGCCAGGGTAGAACCCTGTAGTAATGGAAATCCGGAGCAGAGCGGATCCTGCAGAATAGTATAGTTCCGGGACATGGCCGTGCCCTGCGGTGCAATGAGAGCCTTGTGGAGTAGTGAAGTCGGAGCAGGGTTAAGCCTTGTAAGACGATGAGATTCCAGGACAGGGTTGAGCACTGCAGCGTGACTAGAGTTCGGAGCGGGGTAATGCAGAGAGGATTGTAGCAGGGTTGAGCCCCGTCATGCAGAGAAGATTGTAGTGGGGTTGAGCCCCGTCATGCAGAGAGCATTGTAGCGGGGTTGAATCCCAGGATGCGGAGAAGATTGCAGCAGGGTTGAGCCCCGTGATGCGGAGAAGATTGTAGCAGGATTGGGCCCTGTAGTGTGGCTAGGGTTCAGAGCGGGGTTGAGCCCCGTGATGCGGAGAAGATTGTAGCAGGGTTGAGCCCTGTGGTGTGGCTTGAGTACAGAGCGGGGTTGAGCCCCGTGATGTGTAGATAACACTGTAATGGTTCAGTTGACAACTGTAATAATTATGAGTTCAATATCCACAGGAATGAAAAGACAACAGGTAAAGTGCAGCAAAATGATGAAAGCACAATGATGGAGCAAAAGCAATACACAATAGGAATGCTGGGCTCTGTAGTACAGCGGATAACTGGCATCAGAAGTTTATCTGGAATATAACAAAGTCCACACCAATCCACAGCGGGGATCTGGCAGGAGTCCAAGAAAAGACCTGAAAGCAACATTGCACAGACACTGAGACACAGTTAGTAACAGACTTTATACTAAAGGTCTGTGATCCATAGGATGTTTCAGAACATGTGACCCAAATGGAATCAGGTTTGAAATAATGAGCAATCTAGGCATCCCACAACCTGACGAAACCTGGGAAACAGATGATCACTTTAACACTCTATCCCCTGAATGAGAACCATGCCAGCAAGCAGGATAGCTACTCCAATGACCACATTGGAACTTTGGCAAAAGTAGTCTATCTTTATGTACTGAAATAGTCGCAGTCCTGACAATTGTACTGTCAACATTATAAATGTTGACATTATGACTACATCCAAAGAGAGATTGTAGATCTCAGTTGAAGATATGTTATATATAGATATTGGATTGGGACCAATGCTGTAGAACCCATTATGTAGAATCAGATTGGGACCGATTACGTAGGATCTGAATGGGGGCGATGATACAGAATTGGATTGAGACAAATAATTTAGAATCAGATTGGGACCGATGGTAACAGGTATCAGACTGGAACTGATGGTAATAGGTATCGGACTGGAATCAATGGTAGCAGGTATCGGACTGGAACCGACGGTAACAGGTTTCGGACTGGGACCGATTGTAACAGGTATCAGACTGCAATCGATGGTAACAGGTATCAGGCTGGAATCAATGGTAACAGGTATCGGACTGGAACCAATCGTGAAACACTAGAAGCGAGTCTCTAGTTAGCCTAGACTGGAACACTGGGGTATGTAGAGACTTGCATACACCAGACTGGAACTGGATTTGAATGGATTGGGAACGTACAGATACAAAGTACAAAGTACTTGGGAACTCAGCACAGAGCTGTAACCTGAGCAGAAGTGACATTGTACTGCCAATTTGGGTCAGCCAGGAAGTGGAACTTATAGGGCTGAGTGTTCAGTAATTGGATGCAGTGGTCAGCTGGTCTGGGAGCAGCACTCTGAGGGTATATTTACTAAAGTGAGAGTTTTTAGAAGTGGAGATGTTGCCCAGAGCAACCAATCAGATTGTACTTAACACTTCACTAGCACCTTCTAGAAGATAATATCTAGAATATGATTGGTTGCTATGGGCAACATCTCCACTTCTAAAACCTGTCACTTTAGTAAATTTACCCCTGAGTGGTGGAGGAGAGTCAGGTGACTGAGTCTAACATGGCTGTGTTCATACTGAGTTTTGAAGGGAACTCTGGTGTGCAGCCTGAGTATTAACCTTCTGTGGAAGCATAGAAATAATAGCAGGCACTGAAAGCAAATGCACCTTCATTCTCTGCAGTTCAAGACCAGCCCTTCTATTTGGACTGCAAACACTGGCCCTGATTCAGAATCGGTCGCAAGAAGCGAGCGCTCGCTCTGAATGTGGGCGGCCGCTTGACTTTTCAAGTGTGGCCTCCTGGTCATTAGCTAAGCTTTAGCGACCGACCAGGTCAAGACCATTGCGACCATCAGGGCTTGCGACGAGACCCTAAGGTTGTGTCTCAGCAACCGCAAGCCCCAGGGAGCTTCCTGCTCTGATTGAGCAGGAAGCTCCCCACTGACATCACTGCTGATGTCAGTGCTGCCGCCCACAAAACGGCAGGCGTTCCTTAAGGAACGCCTCCGTTTGTGAAACCACCCCCCGCCTCGCCTACAAAACGGGTCGAGCTGTCAATCAGCATCGACAGCCACCCCTTTTGTAGTGAGGCCTGGAGTGAGAGAATTTCTCTCTCGCTCCGGGGCTTGCACACGTGCAGTGCGGCTGCTGCGCATGCGCAGGGCCTAAACATCGACCCGCTTGCGAGCACTCAGTGCTTGTGACCGAGTCTGAATGAGGTCCACTGTTCTAATCAGGAATCTATAGACTTCACAGACAGAAGAACTCTCAGGTGAATAATCATCCTGGAAGGAATAGAGGTCTCATGCTCACACTGGAGCTGTTACAGTCTGCATGCTCAGCAGACTTCCCATGCAAATCAGAATATTCTGATCCACAGGACAAGTGGCAGAGGTCAGTTACAAGACAAACTAATAGCATATGAGAGAAATAGTCAGGATCGTGAACCCCTTTTACCTATCTAAGGGTGCCCCTTTGTTACAAAAAGAAGGATTTTACTCACAATTGCAAATTCCTATTTGAAATAAAATACTAAATTTGCCTGATTGTACCCTGCCAAACTGCAGGTTATTCTTGATGGTACTGTTCATCCAGGGCTGGCTGGCAAATTTTAGCCTGGGGGGCAAGTCCAGGGCACTGGCCCATAAACAATGGCTTATCCTTAAATAGAGATTGCGAGATCTCGCACGCAGACCAGCCGCGAGAGTGTGTCCTAACCAATGGCTCAAATAGGGATGTTAGGGCCTGATTCAGACCCACTCGTGAGCGGCTGTCCGCTCGCAAGTGGGTCGATGTTATGGACTGAGCATGCACACGACGGAGGGAGCTCCGTTGTGCGCATGCGCCAGACGCGACGAGCGAAGGAAAGTCCTTCGCTCGTTGTGTCTGATCAAAGGGGGCGTGCTGTCGATGTTGATTGACAGCACGCCCCCTTTGGTGGGCGTGCCGGGGCGTGCCTCCCTGAAGAAGCCGGCCCACTGACATCACTAGTGATGTCAGTGGGAGTGATTTTGGCTCTGATAGAGCCAAAATCACTCCGGAGCTTGCGGTTGAAAACCTCAACCGCAGGCTCCGGCTCGCAATTTCGATGGTCGCGATGGTCTCGACCATCGCGGCCATCAAAATGCACGCTCGTATAGCCTGTGGGTGGTGACCCACAGCTATACGAGCGTCCAGAAGGACGCTCCATTTTCATGGAGGCCGGCCCTCATTCAGAGCGTGCGCTCTGCTCAGAGCGTACGGCTCTGAATGAGGGCCTTAGTTTCAATACATACACTTAAATAAAACATTATAAGAAGAAAATATAATGGTGGATATTTCTCAAAAACAGAGATAATATAGGGCCCCATTTAACAACGAAATAGAATACCTTTAGCACTTAAGGTGCATACACACACAATGATTTTTTGAACGATTATCATTAACGATTTCGTTTATCGTTCAATCGTTGTAAAAATCGTTCACTTTCCAAGATAAAACGATGAACGATTATCGTTCATGCACGTTCACGTTTGTAGTTTGTAGTTCAGTCAGACTGACCAACTGAACGATTTTCATTAAGGGAATATGCAAAAATCATTTGTAGTTCAAAAAAATCGTTCATTACATGTTAAAAAATCTGACTGATAATCTGACAGAAAATCGTTCATAAAATCATTGGTAACAGTAATGCCCCTTTATGCAGAGCCCCCAGTAATTGCCTTAGTAGTGCCCCTTATGCAGAGCCCCCAGTAATGCCCCTTATGCAGAGCCATCAGTAATGTCCTTAGTAATGCCCCTTATGCAGAGCCCCCTGTAATTTCCTTAGTAATGCCCCTTATGCTGAGCCCCCCCATAATGCCCCATATGCAGAGCCCCCAGTAATGTCCTTAGTAGTGCCCCTTATGCAGAGCCCCCAGTAATGCCCCTTATGCAGAGCCACCAGTAATGCCCCTTAGTAGTGCCCCCAATAATGTTCCTTTATGCAGAGCCCCCAGTATTGCCCCTTATGTTGTGCCCCCAGTAATGCCCCTTATTTTGTTCCCCCAGTAATGCCCGTTATGCTGTGCCCCCTCCCAGTAGAGAACACAACCCACTCACCTGTCTGTGTAGTACTGGATCCAGAGCCGGATTAAGGGGGGGGCATAGGGGGCGAGTACCCCCGGGCCCCCTCTCTCAGGGGGCCCCCTGTGGAAGCTGTGTTTTTGTTTTTTTTCAAATGGCTGCGGACTTCTACCTATTTATCTAGGAGTCCGTCTGTCATTTCAGTGATGATGAAGGGGAGGGGTTACAGCCAGGCCAGGAAAGTCAGCTGAGAGGGACATGCTGCTGCTGGGAGCAGATGCCCTCTCTGACCAATCAGCAGCGCTTCCTGTACAGTATTGTCACCATCGAGTGCTCCACATGACAGGGGAAGGGGAGGAGACAACAGAGACTACTGTGCTCTCCTGCCTTCCCCTCACCCTCTGCTCCGCACAGGCACAGTCATCCATCCATACACGCAGCGTGAACACAGCTGCAGATGCCGATCTGATGGCATATGAGAGCTATAAGGTAAAGTAGTAAAAGTGGCAACTTTCCCACTGTAGCCTGACAGCACACACAGCTCAGGACAGTGCAGAGCACAGGGAGAAACAAATGGGCATAGTGGGGGAGAGAGAGAGTCCGTGAAGGTGGGAGATAAGGGCTGTTACTGTTTTGATAACAGAAATTTACAGCCACTGCACACAAGGAGGAGAGGTTGAGAGACTGGAGGGAGGATTCTTCTTGGTCCTAAAGAGCTGAAATAACAGATTCCTCAGGCAGATATGTTGCACCTTTGGCCCCAGCAAGAGCAGCTCTCCTAATAAATCCATCAGAGCAGGAGGAATCAGTCTCCTTTATACAGCTTATATACTGTGTACCAAAGGCTACAGCCACAGAGACCTGAACATTGTCTGCACCCACTGACCCAACACCCCTGCTGGGAGCAGCTAACTAAAGCCGCGTATCCACTAGTAGACATGGAAACGAGAGCACGATTACGACATTGCAGTCGTGCTCTCGTTTCCATGTCTAGTGATGTGCCTACAATGAATGTTCAGTCCAGGCACATCCATCATCCCTGCACATGCTGAACCTGACGGGATCGTCAGGTTGACCAGCATGTACGAGTGATGATAGATGTCGGAAACGACCAGCAAGCACGCGCATCGCTGGTCATTTCCGACCTAAACCTGAGCGATGCATGCACGATTTGCAAGTGATTGCACGATAACGATGCCATTATTGTGCAATCGCTTGCTTAAATCGCTAAGTGGATACCCCCTTAATACCCCTCATGCTATTACCATCTCTGTACCTCATTTATTTTCATCTTCATAATTAATCTATCTGTGGTTTCTCAATTTTGTCTATCTTGCAACCCTATACTGATCTTGGCCTATTTTGACATATTTACTATAAAACTATTACGTAACATTATCAGCATCCGTCAAATCATTCCCACCCTCACTGCCCAAATAGATTAACCGTCTATTTGCACCCCAGCACCCAAAGCTATTTGAACCAAATACTGTGAGAACTGGAAAGCCTCATTTTCTTTTAGCGGCTGCCTCATGGAGGTGCAGGGGGAGGGACTCGCATAGGAGGCGCTCATCTGGCACAGCCAGAGGGGTGTTGCTGACAAGAGGGGAAGTAGCCCACTTTTTTAAGTGCCCCGGGCCCCCCGAAGGCTTAATCCGGCCCTGACTGGATCTAATTAGATCCAGAGCAGGCTCCGCTCGTCGTGGGTGACATCATGATGTCACCCGCGCTCTGCATCACTGGGAACGCTGGCCTCTGAAGCGATTAGAGGCTTCTGATAGCTTCAGAGATCACTGTTGCCAGCCTGTACTGCCCGATCGGAGCTGTGCTCCGATCGTGGCAGGGATGTGTACCGCATGCGGCCCGATCTGAGCTAATTTCATGGAAGCCTCTGATTATGCCTCGTGTATGGTTGATTCATGCTTTGCAGTACTTTCTTGCATACTTATGGCAGTGATGATACTTCACTCTTTCCCCTGTCTTGCTTGCTGGGACAGGGCAGATGATTTACTTTCTGATGTTAAATGTTAAATGCTGGTCTTCAATTAACCACCACCTCATTGAGATTTCTATCTTGGAGCATTTCTGGTTTAAATTCTGCCATCAAGAGAAAAAGAGTGATGATTCACCTCTAATATCTACACTCTGATGTTATCTTCTTACACTCAATTGCCCTAATGTTACTCTCAAAGGTCAGTGGAGCCAGGAATGTGTTTCTCCCTCCTACTGTATAACAAAAACAAAAGTGCTCTTCTCTTCCATAGGGTCGTACAATATGTCATAACTAACATGGTAGTTGGCCCTGAAGGTAATTTTCTTCTTAAACTCTTACAATCTAAGGCAAAAAAAATACTTTTTCTTTATCTGTATGCTCCTAATAACCAACATTTTTATTTTCATAAATCTATTTTGCATCTGCTTATAAAATCCAATGCCCCAATGTAATTAATTGGGTCCAGAGATGGTGTACACCTACTATGCTGTCATCACCATATGATTGGCCCGTGGAAAATGCAGAATTCATCCAGCAGAGAATATACATACCACTCACGTGTACATGACGTCTTTACTAGAATTGATTATATCCTGGTGGCGGAGTCTTTGTATTTCACATGCTAATCATGTATATTCTGAAAATATTATGATCTCAGATCATGATCGTCCCTTTTTAGTTTGGCCAGACAGAATCCAACCTGTGCCTTTAGCACTTTCCCTCATTTCTTTCTCAAGGTGATGATTTTCAGACTTATTTAAAATCCAAATGACGAGAGTATATAGATGATAATCTTGAGCATTGTGATAATCGGCTTTTATTGTGGGATGCGTCAAAGGGGAAGCAGTCGGGAAGCCGGCGGACGCAATGCCAACCGCCTGCTGCCCGACTGCTTAATCTCGGCAATGGTTAAATGACAGGCATTGAAATCCTGACGCCTGTCATTTTACCTACGCCGGGAGACTGGCGGCCGGCATCCAAATCTAAGGGATGCCGGGCGCCGCAGCGGACAGCCGCGTGGGGGGGAGGGTTAGGTTTAGGGCTCCCGGGTGGGACTTAGGCACCCCCCGGGAGGTTAGGGTTAGGCTTGGGGAAGGGGGGTTAGGGCTAGGCACCCCCGGGTGCAGGTTAGGGATAGGCACGGGGAAGGGGGGGGGTAAGGATTAGGCATTTAGAGAGAGATTAGG
Source organism: Taudactylus pleione (assembly GCA_031769625.1). Taxonomy (NCBI): domain Eukaryota; kingdom Metazoa; phylum Chordata; class Amphibia; order Anura; family Myobatrachidae; genus Taudactylus; species Taudactylus pleione. The sequence continues at coordinate 1,097,330 of JAUIMM010000085.1, forward strand.
GTTAGGGACTGGGGGAGGAGGTTAGGGCTAGGCACCCTAAAGGATGGTTAGTGTTAGGGGGGATATTAGATTAGTTCTACTTACCTCTCTAGACGATCGGGATTGCCTCCTGCAGCCGACGGTAAATCATACTGATTCCCGTAAAAGGGAATGATGAAAGGACATATTATTTTATATTAGAGATGAGCGGGTTTGGACTGCAAAGATCCTAACCCACCTGAACTTAGGGGATCTGAGTCAGATCCGAGTCGGCTCGGGTTTTCCCATCTGACTCAGATCTGAAAATGAGGCAAAACGTCATCATCTCGCTGTCAGATTCTCGTAGGTTTGGATTCTATAATAGGTTCCACGCTCACTGCCATTTTTCATTCCGGCTGTGGAGATTGAAGAGATAGGGAGCTGGTAGCTGTGCTAAGGGAGCTCTTAGCTGTGCTGTGTTGTTCTGCTGTGCATAGGGGCTGGCTACTGTTTTGTCAGGGACTGGCTGCTTATTATGTTCATATGTGCATGGGGCTGGCTAGGCTACTGTTGTGTCAGGGGCTGGCTGCTTATGTCCATAGGGGGCGGGGCTGGCTGTTGTCCATATACTGGGGCTAGCTTGCTGTTGTCCTGTCCACTCCATAGGAGCTGGCTGTTGTCCATACTATCCAATCCATATATAGTAAGTTATATATTGGGGCTGGCTTGCTGTTGTCCTGTCCACTCCATAGTGGCTGGCTGTTGTCCGTAATATCCATATATAGTTATATACTGGGGCTGGTTGGCTGTTGTCTATAGGTGCTGGCTGTGCTGCTGTGTTGTCCAGGGGGTGCTCTGTCCAACATGGGTGCTATTAACCCCCAGTGTGAAAAAAATAAAGTATTGTTAGTTTTATTTCTGTTTCTGTGTGTGTGCGCACCTGTTAGCTACATTTATCAGCAATGTAGGTGCGCAGGGGTGCTGTGCTGCCTGTGTATCATTTATCAAGGGGCTGCTGCCATGTTTAGGGGTGCTCTTGACCCCCAGTGTGAGAAAAATTAAATCAATTTTTTGGTGTGTGCGTGTTAGCCTGCCACACCACCAGTGTTCAAATAAAAACATTTTTTTGTGTGTGCGTGTTAGCCTGCCACACACTACCAGTGTTCAAATAAAAACAATTTTTTGTGTGTGCATGTTAGCCTGCCACACCACCAGTGTGCAAATAAAAACACTTTTTTTGTGTGCGCGTGTTAGCCTGCCACACACTACCAGTGTTAAAATAAAAAACAAATTTTTTGTGTGCGTGTTAGCCTGCCACACACTACCAGTGTGAAAAAAATAAAATTATTTTTTGTGTGTGCGTAATTGCGTATTAGCCACACCACCAGTGAGAAAATAAAAAATATATATATTTTTTTGTGTGCGCGTTAGCCACATTTATCAGCAACGTAGGTGTGCAGGGGTGCTGTGCTGCCTGTGTCATTTATCAAGAGGCTGCTACCTCGTTCGGGTGCTCTCCCAAGTGCCCCCCCAAAATTTAATTCAATCAATCTTTTTTTGTGTGTTTATCAGGGTTGGTGTCATGTGTCGTTTGTCAAGAGGCTGCTGCCTCATTCGGGTGCTCTCCCTCCCAAGTGCCAAAAAAAATTAATTAATCTATCAATGTGGTTTTTTTTTCTGTGTGTGTGTGCGCATTAGCACTGGCATCACAAACGCCTCTGCTGAGATTTGCATAAACATTTTCAAAGGTGAAAATAGAGAATATGGTTTAAAAAATGGAATAAAGCTGTTTTCTGATTATAGTGTCCCCAGTGAGTCAGACGGGCAACTCCATGCAACCGTATTCCAGAGTGCAGCTGCTTCTCCTGTAGCCCAGCTCAGAAGATATGTAGGGAGAGTGGTGATGATATGGACTAAAATGTAAAATGGAGCTCACATCCACTAAAGTGGACAATGAATCCCCAATCTAACAGGGAGGGCAGCTGTAATTTATACACAACACAGGATGGGATGATGATATAGGCTTGGGTGATGGTATAATCTGGGGTGATGTCTACATCATCTTCTTCACACAATTAGGGGTGTGCACCGGCCACTTTTCGTGTTTTGGTTTTGGATCTGGATCTTTCTTCGTGTTTTGGATCTGGATTGGTTTTGCCAAAACCACCCTTCCATGTTTTGGGTTCTGGGTTTTGTGTTTTGGATCTGTATTTTTGGGAAAAAAGCATAAAAACAGCTAAAATCACAGAATTTGTAGGTTTTTCTGCTCCTATGCTATTATTAACCTCAATAACCTTAATTTCCACTCATTTCCAGTCTATTCTGAACACCTCACAATAGTGTTTTTATGTCCAAAAGGTTGCACCGAGGTAGCTGGATGACTATGCTAAGCGACACGAGTGGGCAGCACAAACACGTGACCCATCTAGGCGTGAAACTGCAGTGGCAGACAGGATGGCAGTTTGAAAAACTAGGCCCCAAACTGTACATAATGCAAAGAAAAAAAAGAGGTGCAAGATGGAATTGTCCTTGGGCCCTTCCACCCACCCTTATGTTGTATAAACAGGACATGCACACTTTAACAAACCAATCATTTCAGCGCCAGGGTCTGCCACACAACTGTGGCTGAAATGATTGGTTCGTTTGGGCCCCCACAAAACAAGCTGGCAATTAATCTGTCCCTGTACAAACTGGCTCTACGGAGGCAAGATGTCATCCTCATCCTCCTCATCCACCGATTCCTCACCCTCTTCAGTGTGTACATCCTCATCCTCACAGAGTATTAATTCGTCCCTGCAGGAACCACAGGTCCCTCTGTACGTTCTGGAGGCTGGTCTCCCTGGAAGAGTTGATAATTCATTTTATGAACATCATCTTCTCCACATTTTGTGGAAGCAACCTCCTACGCCTTTCGCTGACAAGGTTCCCGGCTGCACTAAACACTTTCGGAGTACACACTGGAGGGGGGGCAACTCAGGTAAAATAGAGCCAGTTTGAACAGGGACCTCCAAATTGCTTCTTTTTCCTGCCAGTACAGGTACGGACTGTCTGACATGCCTACTTGGATGCTGTCACCGATGTAATCCTTTAACAGACAGACACACGCTTGTCGCTGCTGCTTTGAGGATGCAAGTGCGGCTACAGCCCACACAATTCACAAAGACAGAAAAAAAAAAAGAATATTTTTATTGTTTGTGGAGCGCACTTTGAGGGTTACACCACCCTTTAACAGACAGACGCACGCTTGTCGCTGCTGCTTTGAGGATGCAAGTGCGGCTACAGCCCACACAATTCACAAAGACAGAAAAAAGAAGAAGAATATTTTTATTGTTTGTGTAGCACACTTTGAGGGTGTCACCACCCTTTAACAGACAGACGCACGCTTGTCGCTGCTGCTTTAAGGATGCAGGTGCGGCTACAGCCCACACATTTCACAAAGACCGATAAAAAAAGAACAATATTTTAATTGTTTGTGTAGCACACTTTGAGGGTGTCACCACCCTTTAACAGACAGACGCACGCTTGTCGCTGCTGCTTTAAGGATGCAGGTGCGGCTACAGCCCACACAATTCACAAAGACAGAAAAAAGAAGAATATTTTTATTGTTTGTGTAGCACACTTTGAGGGTGTCACCACCCTTTAACAGACAGACGCACGCTTGTCGCTGCTGCTTTGAGGATGCAAGTGCGGCTACATCGCACACAAGTCACAAACATTAAAAAAATTGTTTTTTATTTTTTGGAGCACTTTGAGAGTTACACCACCCTTTAACAGACAGACGCACGCTTGTCGCTGCTGCTTTAAGGATGCAGGTGTGGCTACAGCCCACACATTTCACAAAGACCGAAAAAAAAAAGAACAATATTTTAATTGTTTGTGTAGCACACTTTGAGGGTGTCACCACCCTTTAACAGACAGACGCACGCTTGTCGCTGCTGCTTTAAGGATGCAGGTGCGGCTACAGCCCACACAATTCACAAAGACAGAAAAAAGAAGAATATTTTTATTGTTTGTGTAGCACACTTTGAGGGTGTCACCACCCTTTAACAGACAGTCGCATGCTTGTCGCTGCTGCTTTGAGGATGCAAGTGCGGCTACATCGCACACAAGTCACAAACACATTAAAAAAATATTTTTTTATTTTTTGGAGCACTTTGAGAGTTACACCACCCTTTAACAGACAGACGCACGCTTGTCGCTGCTGCTTTGAGGATGCAGGTGCGGCTACAGCCCACACAATTCACAAAGACAGAAAAAAGAAGAATATTTTTATTGTTTGTGTAGCACACTTTGAGGGTGTCACCACCCTTTAACAGACAGACGCACGCTTGTCGCTGCTGCTTTGAGGATGCAAGTGCGGCTACATAGCACACAAGTCACAAACACATTAAAATTTTTATTTTATTTTTTGGAGCACTTTGAGAGTTACAACACCCTTTAACAGACAGACGCACGCTTGTCGCTGCTGCTTTGAGGATGTAAGTGCGGCTACAGCCCACACAATTCACAAAGACAGAAAAAAGAAGAAGAATATTTTTATTGTTTGTGTAGCACACTTTGAGGGTGTCACCACCCTTTAACAGACAGACGCACGCTTGTCGCTGCTGCTTTAAGGATGCAGGTGCGGCTACAGCCCACACATTTCACAAAGACCCCCAAAAAAAGAACAATATTTTAATTGTTTGTGTAGCACACTTTGAGGGTGTCACCACCCTTTAACAGACAGACGCACGCTTGTCGCTGCTGCTTTAAGGATGCAGGTGCGGCTACAGCCCACACAATTCACAAAGACAGAAAAAAGAAGAATATTTTTATTGTTTGTGTAGCACACTTTGAGGGTGTCACCACCCTTTAACAGACAGACGCACGCTTGTCGCTGCTGCTTTGAGGATGCAAGTGCGGCTACATTGCACACAAGTCACAAACACATTAAAAAAATATTTTTTTATTTTTTGGAGCACTTTGAGAGTTACACCACCCTTTAACAGACAGACGCACGCTTGTCGCTGCTGCTTTAAGGATGCAGGTGCGGCTACAGCCCACACAGTTCACAAAGACCGAAAAAAAAAGAACAATATTTTAATTGTTTGTGTAGCACACTTTGAGGGTGTCACCACCCTTTAACAGACAGACGCACGCTTGTCGCTGCTGCTTTAAGGATGCAGGTGCGGCTACAGCCCACACAATTCACAAAGACAGAAAAAAGAAGAAGAATATTTTTATTGTTTGTGTAGCACACTTTGAGGGTGTCACCACCCTTTAACAGACAGACGCACGCTTGTCGCTGCTGCTTTGAGGATGCAAGTGCGGCTACATCGCACACAAGTCACAAACACATTAAAAAAATAGTTTTTTATTTTTTGGAGCACTTTGAGAGTTACACCACCCTTTAACAGACAGACGCACGCTTGTCGCTGCTGCTTTAAGGATGCAGGTGCGGCTACAGCCCACACAATTCACAAAGACAGAAAAAAGAAGAATATTTTTATTGTTTGTGTAGCACACTTTGAGGGTGTCACCACCCTTTAACAGACAGACGCACGCTTGTCGCTGCTGCTTTGAGGATGCTGGTGGAATCTAGACGGGATTTGGAACCGAGGACACACTACCTCCATCAATTGTCTAAATCCCACTGCACTAATGGCGGATACCGGACGCACGTCTAACACCAACATAGCAGTCAAGGCCTCAGTTATACGTTTTGCTTCAGGATGACTGCTGTCGTACTTCATCCTCATCGCTAGGGACTGTTGGAGGGTCAATTGTTTAGTAAAAGTAGTGATGTTCCTACTTCCTCTCTGGGATGATGAACAACTCCCAGCAGCAGCAACAGCACTAGGAGGAAGTGGTTCTTGATCTTTCCCTATTTTATTTTTATCGGAGAAAGTTTGGTCCTCCATTTATGTTATATTGATATATACGTGCGGCTAAAGCGCACACAAACACAGAAAATATTTTTTTATTTTTGCTGGAGAGTAGTGCACTTTGTGGGTTACACCACCCGTTAAGAAATGAGCCAGCCGGCTCTTTACTTATGGGACACAGGCGCACGCTTGGCGCTGCTCCTTTGTTGATGCACGTGCAGCCACAGTGCACACAAGTCACAAACACAGAAAATATATATTTTTTTGTTTTGGAGTGTACTTTGGGGGTTACAGAACCCTTTAACGGTCAAGCCAGCCGGCCCTTTACTTATGACACAGGCGCACGCTTGGCACTACTTTGTTGATGCACGTGCAGCTACTGCGCACACAATTCACAAACACAGAAAATAATTTTTTTTTGGTTTGGACTGGAGTGTACTTTCGGGGGTTACAGCACCCTTTAACGGTCAAGCCAGCCGCCCTTTACTTATGACACAGGCGCACGCTTGGCACTACTTTGTTGATGCACGTGCGGCTACTGCGCACACAATTCACAAACACAGAAAATAATTTTTTTTTTGGTTTGGACTGGAGTGTACTTTCGGGGGTTACAGCACCCTTAACGGTCAAGCCAGCCGGCCCTTTACTTATGACACAGGCGCACGCTTGGCACTACTTTGTTGATGCACGTGCGGCTACTGCGCACACAATTCACAAACACAGAAAATAATTTTTTTTTTGGTTTGGACTGGAGTGTACTTTCGGGGGTTACAGCACCCTTAACGGTCAAGCCAGCCGGCCCTTTACTTATGACACAGGCGCACGCTTGGCACTACTTTGTTGATGCACGTGCGGCTACTGCGCACACAATTCACAAACACAGAAAATAATTTTTTTTTTTTTGGACTGGAGTGTACTTTGGGGGTTACAGCACCCTTTAACGGTCAAGCCAGCCGGCCCTTTACTTATGACACAGGCGCACGCTTGGCACTACTTTGTTGATGCACGTGCGGCTACTGCGCACACAATTCACAAACACAGAAAAAAATTTTTTTTTTGGTTTGGACTGGAGTGTACTTTCGGGGGTTACAGCACCCTTAACGGTCAAGCCAGCCGGCCCTTTACTTATGACACAGGCGCACGCTTGGCACTACTTTGTTGATGCACGTGCGGCTACTGCGCACACAATTCACAAACACAGAAAATAATTTTTTTTTTGGTTTGGACTGGAGTGTACTTTCGGGGGTTACAGCACCCTTAACGGTCAAGCCAGCCGGCCCTTTACTTATGACACAGGCGCACGCTTGGCACTACTTTGTTGATGCACGTGCGGCTACTGCGCACACAATTCACAAACACAGAAAATAATTTTTTTTTGGTTTGGATTGGAGTGTACTTTCGGGGGTTACAGCACCCTTTAACGGTCAAGCCAGCCGGCCCTTTACTTATGACACAGGCGCACGCTTGGCACTACTTTGTTGATGCACGTGCGGCTACTGCGCACACAATTCACAAACACAGAAAGTAATTTTTTTTTTGGTTTGGACTGGAGTGTACTTTGGGGGTTACAGCACCCTTTAACGGTCAAGCCTGATGGCCTTTACTTATGACACAGGCGCACGCTTGGCACTACTTTGTTGATGCACGTGCGGCTACTGCGCACACAATTCACAAACACAGAAAATATATTATTTTTTTAGCACTTGGGGGGAGCACCCCTGATGGACAGAGTACCCCCTGGACAACACTACAGCACCCCTTTAGGACTGGGACACTGCACAGGACTTTGGAGTGGACACAGCCCCTATGGAGAACTGACTGCACAACACAGTCCAGCCAGCCCCTATGGACTTTGAAGTAGTGGACACAGCCCCTATTAACAACAGCAGCACAGCACAACACAGCCAGCCCCTATGGACTTTGAAGTAGTGGACAACAGCAGCACTACACTACACTACACTACACAGCCCTAACTCCCACCCTCCCTCTTCACTGTCCACAGCCGAGTGAGAAAATGGCGCCGACGCGGGTACCTTATATAGGATCCAAAACCCGCGAGACTCGGAAGGCGGGATGATGACGTTTTGCCTCGATTTCAGATCCGAGTCAGGCGGGAAAAGTCGAGCCTGACTCGGATCGGACTCGGATCGGGGGGGCTCAGGGGGGTTCGGATTTCAGAAATCCGAACCCGCTCACCCCTACACACAATATTAATTTGTCCCCACTGGAATCCACCATAATGGGTGCCTCTGTAATTTTTGCACGTAATTGATGGTAAAGGTCTTTCTCGTAGAATTTGTATTTCATTTTGATGGACATCATCTTTTCCACATTTTGGGTAAGTAGTTTCAGAGCGATCACTGACAAGGTTCTAGGCTGTGCTGAAAACTCTTTCTAAGTACACACCGGAAGGTGGCAGCTCAAGTAAAGCAAAGGCAGTGTAAGGGCCTCCAAGGGGTATATTATTTATTTACTAAAGTTTCTAAATATGAAAAGTGTTAATGTTGCCCATAGCAACCAATCAGATCCTGTCTATCATTTTATAGAATGCAACAGAGAAATGATAACTACAATCTGATTGGTTGCTATGGGCAACATGAACAATTTTCATTTTTAGAAATTTTAGTAAAACTAAAATTATCCCCAAATTGCCTCTTTTTCCTGTCAGTAGTTATTTACATGTATCTCTTTCTCTTCAGATATGTGTCCATTGGGAAGAAAAAACAATGTCTTCATTCCTCCTGAGATGAAAATCCACTCCCAGCAAGCAGGCATGGCGCACAAGAATTCCCAAGAAAGACACAACGTATCACTTAACCTTTAATCTGAAATGTTGCATTTAATGCTCTGTTCCGCTTGTTCACATATCTGATATGGTTAAGTGGACAGTTGGAACAATGGCAGTTTGAAGGCCACTAAATTACTTTTTTAATGTCCCTGTACAGGTTGGGAAATGCCTTTACAGAAGGTTTGTAAAGGATTATTTAAGTCAGTTGTTTTTGTAAAGCACTCTTCCTGGTCCCCTTCTGGGATGAAAATCCACTCCTAGCCACAGAAGCAGGCGCAGTATTCTCAAGAAAGACACAACGTAAGGCCTTAAATCAGGGGTAGCCAACCTCAGTCCTCGAGAGCTACTAACAGTTTACATTTTCCAGACCACCTAGCTGGTGCACAGATGTATTTATTACTCACCAACACAATTAATTATTTATTACATTTGTGATTCTGTGAGGAGACCTGGAAAACATGCACTATTGGTAGCTCTTGAGGACCAGGGGTGGCTACCCCTGCCTTAAATCACAGATCTTATGCTTGTTCACATATCTGTGCTGGTTAAGTGGCAGTTTGGAGACCACTAACTAACTATGTATTTTTAATGTCCCTGTATAGGCTTGGAAATGCTTTTTCATATGGAAAGCACTACTAAAAGTCTTCCTGGTCCCCTTCTGGGATGAGAAAATCCACTCCCAGCAGCAGGCATGGGACTTAAGGATTCTTATGGGGCAAGGACTGATGTGAATAAGTAAAATATTTTTGTAAATACCTCCTCCCCTCCCCTTCTCCCTCATAAATGTACTTTGGAATAAACATTTTTTATTAAATTTACTACTAAACCCTTCCTGTCCCTGCCTTCAACTACATACATACTCCAACTCCCTCAGGAGTAAAACTTTTGTTTCCTAATGTGCCATGTTGGCAGCTGAACTGCCACATTTTTGTGCCGCCAACTGCTGACGTATAGTTTTGTCAGCCAGCTAGCTTGGTGCAAATTTTGGGCCTAAACTGGATGAAAACAATATAGTGAGCTGTGAGGTGGTCAAAATTGACTGGAAACGAGTGGAAATATATGTTATTGAGGTTAATAATACTGTAGGGACAAAAACAGGCCCATTTTATGTGATTTTAGCTGTTTTTATGATTTTTTAAGAAACAATGCAGATCCGAGACCAATACCGAAAAACAAAACACGGAGGTGAGGTTTTGGCAAAACCAATCCCATAAAACGAGGGTCAGCGCACATCTCTATTTTATATATGAAGAAACATAATAAAGATTGTAAAAAAAAATCATCCTTTTAGAGTGGCTTAAACAATACTTACCACCATATCACGCTTGAGGATTGGCTTGAGCAGGCGTGGGAGGCTGAAATGGAGACCGAAGAGGCGTGTATGAAAGTGGGAGGCTTGATCCAGCTCTTTCTCATGTGTTGAGAGAAGAGAGGAGGCAGTGGTACTGCTGGTGAAGGTTAGCCTGAAGGCTGGAACAGATAAAGAACAACTTTATTGAACTGGAACAGTAGGAGATGTTGGATTGAAATCGATGATGTAGATGTTGAACTGAAACTGATGAAGTAGATATTGAATGGATGTTGTGGATATCGGATTGGAACCGATGTTGTAGATATCGGACTGAGACCAATGATGTAGAATCAGATTAGAACCGATTACATAGGATTGGATTGGAACTGATGTTCTATACATCAGATTGGGGGCCGATGTTGTAGATATTGGATTGGGACCGATGTTGAAGGTATCGGATTGGGACAGATGATGTAGAATCGGATTGGGGCCGATGCTAAAGATAGGAGCAAGTCTTTTGTAAATCCAAACTGGAATGCTGATGGAAATGGACACTTGCATATACCAGACTTTGGAACTGGATAGGATGGACTGGAACCGTACAGAGCTGTAGCTTCAGCAGAAGCAACATTGTATTGTCAATTTGGGCCAGTCTGGAAACTGAATTTATAGGGCTGTGTGCCCAGGGATTGGATGCTAGTCTGGGAGCAGCGCTCTGAGTGGTGGAGGAGTTCAACATGGCTGTGCCCATACTGTGGTTTTGTAGGGAACACTGGCATGCAGCCTGTGTACCATCATGCTGAGCAAACTATGAGCAGAGCCACCTCCATGCCCATAGAACACAGAGAGGACTGGGCAGAAAAAGCACAGACGGCCCAACCTGCTGGGAGCAATGTGTAGTGTGAGCGGACCTCAGCGCTAGCCGGGACAGATGCATCAGAAGGAAAAAAACATTGTTATAAAAGTTTAGAGCGTGACACACCCCTACCTAAGACTTACCGCCAGTGCTAGCAAGGATATTTATCCTAAATATAAACAATTGCTTAAGACCTGGTGGAGGGGGGGGGGGTTACCACGTGGAGGACTCTGGCTTAATTTTCCAGACAACAACAATATTGCTAAATTACCAAATTGCTGACAGGAATACAGGTCACCCTGTCACGTCACATCCTCACTTCTCTGACCTTTTTGGGGGTGATTCAATTGTCGTGTGGCCAGTGATGATAGCAATTCAATTGTTCTCGGCGCCTATAAATGTATCATCGACTCCTTCCTGCTCTATCTTCCCCAATCCCTAATGCTGTGCTTATCTGTATTCCCTTATCTGCACCAATCTGCAGCTCCTGGCCCACCACGAAAATAGACCCACAAGATTCACTGCAGTGCAGACAATGTTGTCAGGAAAAAAAATCCCTGTCAACACTATCTGCACTGCAGTGACTCCGACAACTCTGTCTGCACAGACTGCACTGCAGTGGAAGAATCCAAAGCGCCCCCCTCCCCACATCAGCTGTCCGAAGCTCCGCCCCCGGACTGTCTGAAGCTCCTCCAACGCTGGGCCATCTGAATAGACTCAGCTTGCAGCCTGAAGCTCCATCCCCATGTGGCCCAAAGCTCCGTCCCCATGCTGCCCGGAGCTCCGCCACCCGGTTGTGTTAAAGCTCCCCTGGGCTGTCCACAATTTTATCTCCAGAGTCACCAGAATAGACTCTGGGACTAGAACCAGAAAGTGCCACAAACTGGGACCAGATTGGAACCAGACTATAGCACAAATTGGAGTCTGAGGGGGACCGTATTGTAGCACAAACTGGGGCCAGAGTGGGACCAGACTGTAGCACAAACTGGACCTGGAGTGGGAATGGACTGTAGCACAAACTCGACCTAGAGTGGGACCAGACTGTAGCACAAACTCGACCCGGAAAGTGACCAGACTGTAGCGCAAACTGGAGCTGGAGTGGGACTGGACTATAGCACAAACTGGAGTCTGAGTGAGACCATATTGTAGCACAAACTGGAGCTGGAGTGGGACCAGACTGTAGCACAAACTGGACCGGGAGTGGGATCACCGCTAGAATAGACAAGTGAACAGTAGACAGTTAACCAAGGAGCAGGAGCCTTGGACATCTAACAGCGACGAAGATCAGCCAGAGAATGCTGTCAGGGGAGGGTATTTATACCCTGGATCACACAGTGAATGGCCAGTGTGGTCAGGTGGACATTAGCCCAGATGTCATTGGGGGATTAGCAGTCAGCTGACCAGGACCAACATGGAGGTGCCCAGTGTGCGGAGTCAGTGGGAATACCCCAGAGACCACTACCGTGTTACCAGCCCATCAACAGCGCACTCTACGTACAGCCTCCAGGCCTGACCCCCTCCAGGACAAAGCAGAACAGCACCGGCATGGAGGTGAGGACCACTGCCATATACTACAAAGAACTGTGGGCCTGATTCAGCAGTGCACGTAAGATTATCGGGAATCTGCATGTGCACAGGACCCATTCTGTGCAGGTGCAGAATGGGTCCTGTGTGATTGATTTCTACATTATATTTTGGTCAATGTAATTCTTCCTGTTTTATATGGCAGTCACTATGATGTTCTCTGCATTATCTAGTAGTCACTGCGATGTTCTCTAAATTATATGGCAGTAATTGTGATATTCAATGTATTCTATAGCATGCTCTCTGTATTATATACTAGTCACTGTATTGACCTCTATATTATATGGCAGTCACTGTAACACTCTCTGAATTTTATATATATATATATATATATATATATATATATTGGCACTGGTAAAGTGGTCAATGGCAGATACATTTGTCCTAGGTTTTTGGCCTATGTGTTCTAAAAACCCCCAGGAGAAGTCTGTTTTATGAGCAGACCAAAATGTTGGCTTTAGAGAAAAGCCGGTTTGGGTCCTTGGGGTGTGGATGTGAGGAGAGGGAGGGCTCCATCCACAGACCACTCCAGGTTTTGGGCCTTTCAGCCTGGTAACAGGCTCATTAGGGCTTGCATCTGCTAATGGCTAATATAAGCTGGGTTTGTTTGTGGCTGAGTGTCACACACCTGGGAGAGCAGGCAGATTAGCCTATTCAGAGACAATTGGTGATAATCCTTGTAAGTACTATGCACGTGTTTTGTTAATAGTGAGGGAAATAGGCCCTACCAATATTATAGAAAGGGAAACTGCTGTGTAGCTAGTGCCCAGCTGGGCTAGGACTTATGTTTTGTTTATGTTTATACTCATTTGGCACAATAGAGACTGGCGCCAACCAGTTTGTACGAGAACCCCTGACTTGTATCCTGTTTCTACAGCTGCTGTGTGTGTGTAAAGAGGGAGTCCATATATATACTGTGTGTATGTATATATTGTGACACAGTCAGGATAGGGGTCCCTCTCCTGGGGTAGATGGACTTCCTCTTTACACACACAGCAGCTGGAGAAACAGGACACAGTTTCTGGGGTTCCCATCCAAGCTGGTCGGAGCCAGTCTTTATTGTACCAGACACATAAATAAAATAAAACCTAAACAAAATCCTAGCCCGTCTGGGCTCTAACTAGACAGTAGGTTCCCTCACTATCAGAACACTAAACAAGTTCACGTCCACAGTACTTACAGGTTTGTATCAAACAGTGTCTCAGAGCAAGCTAGCCTGTGGGCCTGCTCTCCCAGGTGTGAGACACTCTGCCACAACTAAACCCAGCTTATATCAGCCATTTCCAGGTGCAAGCCCTAATGAGCCTGCTACCAGGCTGAAAGGCCCAACACCTGGAGTGGCCTGTGGATGGAGCCCTCCCTCTCCTCAAATCCACACCCCCAGGACCCATTCCGGCTTTTCACCAAAGCCGACATTTCTAGTCTGTTTTTTCAAACAGACTTCTCCTGGGGGTTATAGACATACAAATATACATGGAGGGTCACATATTGAGACATACACATATACATGGAGGGTCACATATTGAGACATTCACATATACATGAAGGGTCACATATAGACATACACATATACATGGAGGGTCACATATTGGACATACACATATAGATGGAGGGTCATATATAGACCTACAAATATACATGAAGGGTCACATATAGACATACACATATACATGGAGCGTGACATATTGAGACACACACATAAACATGGAGGGTCACATATGGAAATATACACAGGTTGGGTTACATATACATGGCGGGGGAGGGTCACACAGCCAGACAGACTGGGACACACAACATTGTGTTTCCCAATCCCTCCTACCTTGCTCTGGGAATGACAGCATCTCCCTCCTCCCCCTGACTGCTACAGTCACGTCATAGGCTACCCTAATGCGGTTCTCCCAAATTCATGAGAACTGCATGCCTCCTGAGACTGGGCTAGGGAACAGAGAATTAAATGGATATTGGGGGGGGGAAGGCCAGTGGTGAGCATGCCCCCCAAGGTCCACCGGGCCCTAGGAGGCCACTTGTATTGCCGTATGGTTAATCCAGCTCTGCACAGTAACAGTTTACATATAGTTTCTATAGAGACTGCAAAAATGCCCAATTTACCAGGCTTGACTCTGATAGCTAAGGACATTGTAGCCTATAGGCTACATGTTTGCAATATTGCCAGAGAGGATTCTCCAGCAGCCGATACTTGCGCCCACTCACTGTGCAAATGCATTATGCTGGGTCTGAACCTGGCAATAAAGTGATAGGGTAATCATACTATTTACAAATCAAATCAAGCAATGCGATGACTACTAGCCATCACATAAAAACCATTCAATGGTATTACCATATATCACTGGTTCACAAACTCCTTCCTTAGGACTCCAAACAGTGCATGTTTTCCAGGTCTCCTCACAGAGTCTCAAATGAAATAATTAGCTCCACCTGTGGATCTTTCAAAATGTGTCAGTGAGTAATGAATACGCCTCTGCTCCTGCTGGGTGACGTGGAATATGTGAACTGTGTGGGGTCCTGGGGAACGAGTTTGAGAACCACTGCCATATATGGTTATATTTGTGCACATGTGCAAAAGCAGGTGGTTATACTTGTGCGCACATTACCTAAGCTATAAACACCACTCCTGAATGTCCACAGCTGGAAGAAAAAGTCAGCCATGGAATGGGCATTGAAAAGCTGCATCCAATGACTGGTAACCATTGGATACCTGCAATTCGATGGAAAAAGTATTTGCATCGGATTGGGAACATCAATAGTTGATAACTATTGGCTTTAGATGTCCATCCCTACCCCTTAGCAAGGCACATCCTTATTCTGCCCAACTCCTTCTTCCTTGTATAAGTCAAAATCTTGCACTATACATTTTAGGAACATATTTATTATTATCTAGCTGTTGCCTGCGGCTTCGTCCACAATGAAATCACTTCTACTTTTTAATATTTTTTTATTTGAGGTATTCTAGTTGTATTGCTCTGCATAGGGGACCTGTAACAGGAGTGGCCCACGTGACCAGCAGAGCCTTTACCCACCACTCACAATTGTGTGCCCTGTGCACAGACTGCTATGTAGCCTATCCTATTCAAGTGAATGCGGGCCTAAAGCACCTCTCCCCACTCCCCTTACCAGATGCATGCCTGTGCCACACCTATCTCTTGCACTGATCACGTCAATAAATGTTGTTTTTGTTATTTCTCAGCATTTCCCGATGAAACAAAGTGCAAGTTATTTCTAATAGTTTTCACTACAAAATGTTGAAGTTTTCATGAAAATTCATTCAGTAGTTTTTGTGCCAACTTGGAGCAAACAAACATAACGTTCTTATATTAGTATAGACTAGCGTTTGCCTGCTGCTTCGGTCATGTGGCTTTCTTTTTATTGCTCAGTGGAACTAATTTTACAAAGACAGTAGTGGCATCTATTATTGTGATGTATATTTATACGTAGTATTTGTCTTGGTGCGCCATCTACTGGATTGACATGTATACTGCAACTTCGTGAGTCAAGATAAGCTGCCTGATTAGTGCTAAATATATGCTTGGATTTTCCAGCGAATTAGATCGGAAGCTGACAACAACAAACTGAGAGAATACCACCACCTAAAGCTAAAAGGCAAATGAATAAGGAAGGAAAGACCCAGTGAAAATGGGTGCTATATGCACCACAGCAGCTGCTGGGAATAGACGCGTTGTGGTATCTCCTAATGCTGTAGGACAGACATTAAGCAGCCGAGTGTTACTTTCTTCACTCCCAAGCCTGCATGGGAGGACAAGTGCGGTGTGCATATAAAGACTGAGTTAACACACCACAGTAGGAACTTTTTGATCAGATCACATGCATACAGGCTGATTAAGGAAACAAAGTAACTATCTCAACTTGGCAGTGAGCACTTTATACCATGTACAGTATCTATCTCTCAAATACTCAGGAGACTGTATTTATACTCACTGATTAGTGAGAAGACAGACTTGGACTTATATGGGTAACCACTTACAAATACTACCAAATTGAATATTGCAGCCACAAGTGGTATTATTTCAAGCTACTTTCATGTACATTTTTTATTATAATATATTTACATACTGTACTTGCTATATGATGTGTGTTTTAGATATGTTAAGTGTCTGTGTCTATTAAAAATATATTGAGCAAAGCCTTGTTGAATTTAATTTGAGTCAAGCGATACAGAATACAGTATACCATGTTATATATAAAATCCACGTATAAGCGCAATCCATCTTTGTAGTTTTTAGAAAACTGTTGATCAAATTGAACCAGCTGGTACTGGCTAATTGAATTAGCAGCATATAGTGTGAAAATAATAATATTTTTTAACAAACATATAAGGGCAAGGATAAATAGCTGTCAGGTAACTGACATGCTATAGGTTTATCAATTCATTTGGTGGCCCTTAATTTAATTTTGGCGCACATACAGTTGGATTGACAGAATGGACCCAGGACAAAGGACCTCATTCAGAGTCAGTCGTAGCGGCCGCACGGTCGTACGGGCTACGGCCGCAAAATCATAAACGGAAGCGATGGTACGGCTGGTCGATCGTAAACAAAGTGATGCCCATTCGTTAGCACTGCACCTCCTCTAGCTACCGACTGATCTGCTCGAACGAACGAGACAGTCGTAGTCAGGCGCTGTCAGTCACTGTATGCTAATTATGTTGGCATGGTTGCAGCCGTATGTGTTGTATTGATGGTCACATGTCATGTTTACATGGACTATCGAACAGCTTGTTATTAGCTTGTAGTGAATTATCTAATTAAGAGTGTTTAACTCTTGCTGTTCTTTTTATTCAGTTTATTTTAATGTGTCAATAAACTTTATTGTTTTTTTTGTGGGGGTTTTCCCTGTTCTCGTTTTTTTTTTAAAATTCCAAAACAAAGTAATGTTTATTATCTGTGAATGTACTGTTGCTAATTGTGTTAACTTTAAAAATGCATGTGCATTTTGCGTTAGGATCATTTGCACTCTTATGTTTGAAATTGCACACTGCGTGTTTTATCCAATCAAATCTGACCTTATTTTTCGGGTCACATGATTAAAGGATTGTCCAATAGTGTTTTCTTTTAGGAAACTGAGTAAATATTTTAGCCAATCATCTTTATTTAACCCCATGTATATTTCATGTTTTCTGTAAAATCTGCCATTGCATTCATGAGAGCCGTGGCCTTTACCCGTCGGGAATTATCTTTCCTTGTAAATATTTTGGACAGGTGGCTTACAAACGCCCAGCCTCCCATTTCCAACCTCTTAAAGCATGCGGCCTATGCGGAGGTGAGGAGAGCCCTTCGCCGTGCGGGATTTCGGCACAATATAGCGCAACTAGAGAGGCGGTAGTCCGATTTGCGCCGCCGGTCGCCAGTCATTTTGGCTAATTTGCGGGTGCGATTACTCAGACATAAGTATGCATTTGTATAAATGTTAAAATTAGTGGACTGTTAAAAATGTCTGTTCCTTTTACAATTATTTTATTAAATGTAAACAAACCCTCCTGTATGTTGTCCCTATTGTCCTGAATGTGTAAAGTGTACTTGTATTGTGTAGCCGAAAGTGAAAACTAAACTTAGATTTTTTTATTATCTTTAAATTTTAGAACCACAGCGGAGACAGAGAAGGGCCCGCAAATTTGGCCGCAATGCAGGTCCCAACCTGCAGCCCTCCCCCTCACCTTCCCAATCCGCTCAACCCAGCCCTCCCTCCCCACCACCATACTCCCCCAGTAACCCTCCCTCCCTCTTCCAAAACTCCCCTAGTATTCCTCCCTTCCCTGCCCACTCATTCAAAATCACCACTCCCGTGCCCGAGTTCTCAACCCAAATATTCCCTCCCTTTGATTTTTTTCAGTCCATTTCCTCTCCCAACATTCCACCAACTCCAACTCTATCGCCATCTCCAGCACCATCTCCATCGGGTGCTTCCTTGCCAGGCTCTGATGGTATGGTTGCTTCCTTGCCAGGCTCTGATGGTATGTGTTTTTAATATTATGTTTTTTGCTTTTTTTTTTTTTTGTAGAGTGGTGTTGTTATCCATGTTTTTTTTTTTATATTTGGGCTGTGTGTTTGTTTTAATTTTTACAGTATGGGTGTCATAATCATTGCACAGTAATCCTGTTACTCAATATTTTGTGGTTATGTTTTGTGCCTGGGCCCTTTTTTTGGGGGGGTGCCCAAAAATGTATGCCTTTTGGGGTTTACAAAATGCTTTTTTTTGTGTAAAAATTGATTACATTTTGATTTGTATTTTAGATTTAAATAAAACATGTCACAGAACTTGGGAAGGTGATAGGAACCAGACTAACCTTGTTAATGTTGTGTACACTGTGTTTAAAATGTACTAAGATGTAACTTCATTAGAAAAAGTGATGTTAGCCAGAGCAAACAAACACATTGTAGTTTTGGATTATCAAGAACATTCTAGAAGTGAATACGTGCAGTGTGATTTAAGGATATGGCCATCATGACTTAGGAATACACCTCCCAGTTGTTTATAAATCATCCTAGGGTATTTTTGATTATGCCACATAGTTAGGGTTTCAAAGTGTTTTTACACCATAAAAGTTTCGACATAATAATAATGTTGTGTGGAGTAAACTTTAGAACACACCCTAACATCATTGTGTCTACCCACTGCTTGGTACATTGAATAATGTTTAATGTTAAAATGTGGGTCAGTTTTTAGATGTTTTTAACCTACAAATAAATTTTTTCTGTCCACAGATCTAACCACCATACTTGTTGGAATACGAGAGGAGCTCACTCGAGCAAGTGGCCATCTATTGGAGGCCTACTGCTGCCTACAGCGGTTTGTGGGGAGTCTGGAGCGGTTTTAGTTTTTTGTTCCCTTTGTACATTTCAAAATGTTTACATTTCCAGTAAAGTTTTTATTCTAAAAACATTTGTCCTCTTTTTTCATAAAAATTAAATGGTGTAATTCTGCATTTCAAATACTTTGTTAACAAAGCTGGGTGCCTTTCCATAGTGTAACTAATATAAAAATGTTTATTTTAACCTTAAGAACATTTGCAGTAATGTTTTTTTTGTTTTTTGTTTGGGGTTGCCCTACATTATCCACCTCAAAATGGGTTTCAAAATACATTTACACCAAACCTTTTTTTTTGGTAAAACATTTATTAAATAACAAACATGTTGCCAACATGCTTTTAATTGTAAAATGCATTTCATCACAGAATCACACAAAAAAAATGGCCTCAGGTTTTTATAAAATAAAATATCTTGCTTAGTCAGACATAAACAACAAAAGCTAAACTCAAACATAATATTTCTTTTTTAACAGACAAAATAATTTTTTTTTATCAACATTAACTAAACATGTGGTGGTATATCCGGAAAAAGTATGTTAGCTGTCCAAAAACAGTACAGAGTATTGCCAATGGGTTCCATTAGTTTTTCAGTTTCGGAAAGTGTTTTGATTTTTGAAAAAAAAAAAATTAGGTTCACCTTAAAATACATTTGCTCTAAGTGTAAAATTAAAAATAAACTAAAAAATTATTACCTAAAAAAATCTTGAAACCACAGAATCGCGTCTGCCCCCCCTACAGCATCACAACACCTTCCTCTGGGGGGTCATCCTCTGGCAAGGCATCCTCTGGCTGACTCCTTATTGCAATGTTGTGTAAATCCCACACAGGACCACAATGCGAAAAACCATATCCGGCGAGTACATGAGTGCACCACCAGAGTGATGGAGACACCGGAACCGGCCCTTTAAAAGGCCGATACAGTGCTCCACCACCTGCCTGGTGGCAGTAAACGTGGCATTATATTGAGTTTGTGGCCCTGGTGTGGGATTCAAATAAGGAGTCAGCAGCCAGAGCATGCAAGGATATCCACTGCCACCTGATGGAAATGGGACACCAAAAGATCCATAAATTGTCACTGAAAACATGTTTACACTATTACTATAGCTACATACTGGATTTATACTTACCAAGAAGCCACGCGTCACCAGCTTGCAGTGTGCTTAATTTTGGCCAAATCCCTGAATGCTGGATCACGTAGGCATCATGGCTGCAGCCTGGAAATTTGGCATTCAGGGAGAGGATCTGGAGGGAGGCATCACATAGCACCATTACATTTAGCAAATGGAAATGTTTATGGTTCCTATAGATTTGTTCCCTGCATGCAGGGGGCTGAAGTGCTATGTGAGTGCCATCCACTACCCCTATGATGTGTGGAAAGCCTGCAATCTCAAAAAACTTCTGCTTTACCACATCAAGGGCTTCCGTATCCAAAGGCATACTAATAAAATGTGCTATATGATTGAAGAATGCATCTAGCACACGCCTCAGAATCTGTGAAAATGAGGGCTGGGAGAGGCCACCCACCAGCCCCACAGTGGTTTGGAAGGACCCTGAGGCGCAGAAATGTAACACCACCAACAACAGTGTAAGTGGTGTGATTGCTGTAGGAATGTTAATCTGACTTTCTAGATCATTCTTTATTATTGAAAGAGTGTCTAGGATAATATTTGGAGGCAGGCGATAAGTGGTTACAACCACATCATCAGTCATTCCAAAAAGGGTGACACGTGTTCTATATATCTTGGCCCTTGCACGCCTCCTTTGCCTACACCCAGGAGGAGGCTGAGGAAGGTTGGTGGGGGGCAACATGGCCACTATTAGCTGGCCCACATCGCTCTGTAAAGTTAGAATTTAAAACAATAAGTGGTGTTGAGAAAGAATTTTCAATATTTTCCAAAAATACTTAGCTTAGTAATAATGGTGCATATTCTTACAGGGTCGGGCTGTGCCATCTTCGGGAACCCCTACAGGTGTCGTTTGTGTACGGGTTTTTATTTTATGGAAGAAAAAGAAAATATTTTGAAAAAAAAACACGTCTATTACTACTATTATTGTTAAAACAATCCTTAACTTTGAAATTGGGCAATATAAAAAATTGAAAACATAATTATTGTTTTATCAATTAAAAACCACAAATGAATTATTAAATGTAAAAAGACAGCATAAAACACTTTATTATTAAATACGACAAACTTTTAGGTTTTTAAAAGTAGACACTTACCTGAATCCAGTACAAACTGGACTGTTAAACACCTAAACAAAACAATATAACATGACAATAATTGTTTGAATAATGTCCTTTTTTTGGTTTTAAATTCCAAAAAATAAAAAAACAGCTTGCAGTAGGCTGGCACACTTACTGGAGTCTGCAAAGAACCGGGTTTGTTAAATTTATGGACAAACAAAAAATTTAAAAACCCACCCCCCCCCCAAAAAAAAAAAAAATTGAACCCCCCCCAAAAAAATAAAAAACCACAAGCACCACTCAAACAACACACACAAGCACCACTCAAACAACACACACAAGCACCACTCAAACAACTCCAAACACTGTATACACTAGCAATCCCTTCCTGCACCACAAATCACTCCAACTACAACCCACAAGTAAGGGAACATTTGGTTTTGCCTTAAATAAGGCCAAAAAAACAATGATTGAATAATGCAGGCAAGGTGTGCATTGTACATAGGCAAATAGGGATGCATGGGTAACCAATCCAGGGATGCACTCACATCTCGGACAACCCATCCAGTGATTACAGAATGCAGGCAAGGTGTGCATTGTACGTAGGCAAATAGGGATGCACGGGTAACCAATCCAGGGATGCGCTCACATCTCGGACAACCCACGCAGTGATTACGGAATGCAAGCAAGGTGTGCATTGTACGTAGGCAAATAGGGATGCACGGGTAACCAATCCAGGGATGCGCTCGCATCTCGGGCAACCCACGCAGTGATTACGGAATGCAGGCAAGGTGTGCATTGTACGTAGGCAAATAGGGATGCATGGGTAACCAATCCAGGGATGCGCTCACATCTATAAAATAGTCATCAAAAGCACTATTCTTCATACTCTCTCACAAGTTTTGAAAATGGCAAGCGAGGAGCATGGTGGGCAGAGGCCAAATGAGGCAGGTAAGTGTTAAACACATTTTTTTAAAAACACAATAACAGTTCATATCTTCCAAAAATGCATTTTTTAATTTATCAAAATTAAAAAATATTGTAGGTGCTGGGAATCCACTACCACCACCAGAGGAGGAGGAGGCGGGGCCAAGCAGGCCAAGGCCCAGAAATCCACCATTTTCAAGGCTAGAGCTTGAGACATTGGTGACCATGACAATGGAAAACCTTGTCCATGCCCCAGAAATATGGGGGCTGGAGCCAAAGACAGGTTTGGGAGGAGATATCCTGGCCTGTTAATGCTGTGGGGACAACCCACAGAACCATGAAAGTCATCAAAAAAAGGTAAGAAAATGATATTG
The DNA here is from genome assembly GCA_031769625.1 of Taudactylus pleione. Classification (NCBI taxonomy): domain Eukaryota; kingdom Metazoa; phylum Chordata; class Amphibia; order Anura; family Myobatrachidae; genus Taudactylus; species Taudactylus pleione. The sequence continues at coordinate 1,119,998 of JAUIMM010000085.1, forward strand.
TGAGTGTACTGAAGTCAAAAGCGAGATCTTATTTAAATAAACTAACCCTTAAAAAATGCCAAACCACATTGTCAGATGGACTGATTTCAAATACCAGCTGAAGAGGAAGCTACGGAGTAGGGTGGACCATGCTGCAGGGACAGGTGGTGGTCCCATCCCTGAGGAGCTGACCTTGACGAGGTTGGAGACGTTGGCTCAGGGATGTGTGACGGAAGAGGAGATAGTCAGCGTGTCCACTATGGACACTGACATGGCCGACTTCAACGCTCCACATGTGCAAGAATGTAAATATTTTTTGGACTCAAAAAAGTATAAAGCTAAAATGTGTATGCGTTTTTTTAAATAAAAAAAACAAATGTTTTTTTTTTCCAGACTCAGAGGAGGTAGTGCCTGCTCCTGAGGTCAGGTCTGGGTCCAGCACAGATGGAGACGCTGCAGGTGAGCATCCAAGTACTCCATCTAGGGACCCTGTGGAGTCTACTCCAGGGCAACCATAGGAACGAGCAGTGCCTCTCCTCACCAGGTTGGTCTCCCAAACTCAGGAGAACAGATGTGTTCTTTTGAGGATGGAGACCACTCTGGTGAGGGTGGTGGTGGCCCTGGAGACCATTGCTGGGGCCATAGATTGTTGGGCCAATACCCAGGAGCAGGCAAATCCACCTGCCATGAATGAGCGAGACTCCCTCCCAGGACCACCACCTCTGGCAGCCCAACAGCCACCCCCACAAGTATGGAGAGCCCTATGCCTAGGCCTGAGGAAATACCATCTACCTCTGGCCAGGCCACCACCTCTGGCAGCCCAACAGCCACCCCCACAAGTATGGAGAGCCCTATGCCTAGGCCTGAGGAAATACCATCTACCTCTGGCCAGGCCAGTCGGCGGTGTACACGCCAGTCAGCTGTCCGTAGCTTACCTCTTCCTCCGAGCTGGCCCAAACGACGCAAGTAGCCCTGGATATCTCTTCCCTCACCTCGTGTCCAGTCCCCATATTTCTTGTCACCAATGTCTCAAGCTCTTTTTTAAAAAAATTTATTTTAATTTTAGAATTGTGTTTTTTATTTTTTATTTACAGGCAAATGTTGCCCTAACAATTGTAACTAAAATTGAGATTTAAGGCTAATTTCCAAAAATAAACAAAATTTTATTAACAAAATGTCTATATTTAACTATATCAATGTATACATGGTTTAAAAAGTATGGTAGCTGAAAAGGCTACTACGCAAAACACAATGCTATATGTTTTAAAAAATGCCCGAAAAAAATAAGTTAAAAAAGCACAAATAAACAGTTGTGTTACGAATTCCCTAACGCACACACAAGTGAAATCATTTACAAGGTAATTAGCAGTGTTAATAGTTACAATGCACCAATCTTAGCTGCCCTCAAAGGGCAAAAGTAAAAGCCCTTTACCTACGGTGGGTGGTGGATTATATTCCAGGATTTTTGAGATGCTGAATTGGTGTATATTATTCTTATTATGTCGCTTTCTTCAACAATCTTTGGGAGATCATTGTGTATGTTAGCTTTGGGATGTTTTTATATTCTGTGAGGGATCAATGATGGCAATGGGAAGTTCAATAATATGGTTCATTTGAGGTTCTTTTGCGATTTTAGGGATGATTAGTTAATTATCTTCATTCTTAGAGGAGGGGTATATTAAGCCCTTCCTGGTTCATAGCTCCACATTCTGAGGAAGGACAATCAGTCCGTAATGCGTAGATGGTGGAGTAAGGAGCAGGAATTGGACAACAGGCGATATTATATAATCTTTTTTGGATCTTTTTCTTTATGTTTTTTTCCTCCATGTGTCATCTTGTTGGATTACTATCTCTGATTATTTCCGGGCTATCAGAAATGTGTTTTTAAACCATATTGTGAATATTCCATTGCCACCCGCAGTCCCAATACTGCTTCATGTTTTTATAATTATTTTTTATGTGATGGGACCGTTTTTGTCCTTTATGGTTCCAAATTGGAATAAATAATTTTTTTCAGCATCAGTTGGATATATAAGGAGAGTCGTAACAAGAAACCTTTATATGCAAGAACCAAGGGGGACCAATGGTGAGTGTCTGTCCATAGACCTTTTAGGAGTGTGACTTGTCTAAAGAAAAAGGAGGTGTTAAAGAAACCTTTCAGTGAATGGTATTTGAGTGCCTGTGGTGAGTTCTATCCATTATATGGTTCCATATTTTGGAATGAAGCGGTGGTGAAGATACACTGTAAGATGAAGGTGGACATCTTGTAGATCTTTTAATACAGACTGTGCCAGTGACACTATCTTGCTGTTTGTTGATCTCGGTGATATTATCTATTAATTTAGCGAGATCTTGGAAATATCTAAAATTTAGTGTACCCCGAGCGATCCTGGTGGGATCCAATGCTACCAAAACTTGAAAGCCAGTTGTCTCACTAATTAACTGAGCGGCTTTATGCACATCACCAGGTATCATATCTCTTTTGTCTCTGTGTTCATACTGTGTGTGAAGATATGGTGATGGTGTGTCTTTATGAATACCAAGCATTTCACCATGTGTAAGGGTCATAACCTCTGGAACTACTCTTCCCAAGTAACACAAACCTTCGGAACTTGGAGAGAGACACTTATACGCTTTCCTTCCACATATAAAATATACATCATCGGGGAGAACATAAGGAATAGTATGCATCATGATCATCAAACACATTTCCCTCACAAATGATCTTATCTCAGGTTCTCCCATCTGGAAAATACATGTTTCTGGTTGTATAACCTTAGCACAGTACCCTTCTGGTATTCTGCCAACCATTTCTTTGGTGTTACTCAGTGTATATTTATACCGGAAGTGTCTTCCACCTGACCTAATTGTGCGTAACAGTTCATAATTCATAGGCTCACAGTCAGTTCTTTGTGAGAAAGTCATCGTCTGGTTATTCCCAGTCACTTTCCAACTTCCTGGTTCATTGGAGTTGGTGATGTTTAAACATAAAAGTGTTTTATCTGCCTGGTACTGGTGGAGCTTAAAATGGGGTGGTTTGGTATTAAGAAATTTCCCGTCCAATGTCTTCCCTTTTTGCAATTCTAAAATTTCAGAGATATTTAATGGGAATGGCACTAATCCTACATTATGCTGTCCTTGGGGCATGTGAGAGCACACCCAACAGTTGGTTTGGTTCAAAATTTTGCCCACCATGGTGTGATGATCCTCTAAAGGATACCCACCCCAAAACTGATTATACTTGGGTTGACACCGTTGGATGCATCTCTCATCAATTACGGACCCACAGGACTCACACATACAATAATCCTCAGATGATAGACCTTCACACTGTTTTCAAGTATCCGAAATAGCAGATCTCTTAACAATTACAGTATAAGATTGGTCAAACACTCCCCTGATGGCATAGCACTCCTCCTTTCGACTCCACTCCATCAATACTGCCATCAGCTCCCATCTCCTCTATCAGTTCCCCATCACAGAAACCAGAGATCCCCGAACAAACCAGGATGATGGAAACTCTGGAAGAGAATACAAAAATGGACACAGCAGACCAGTCCATTGCCGTAGCAATGACCTGCAAATTTCTTTAGTTCAGATATCTCACTGCAATCTTTTAACCCTCCCAGAACAAGCTCGTGATTGACAGGTCCACGTTATCAGCCTTGTCTCCACCTTGTTTCTCCACCGGTTGGTTGACATTCTTGCAGTGAGTGGAATGGACCCAGGTATCTCTCTCGGCTACCTTCAAAGATGTGGTACTCGTCAGCAACACTTGATATGGACCTTCCTAACGATCAGTCAAACAACCTGAATGCAAGAAATTTCTGATCATAACATATTCTCCAGGTTCAACATCATGACAGTTAGTTTCAGGCATATCATGGGACAACAATTTCAGTTTCTACTGTTGCTGTTTTAACTGTTTACTCATTGAGTTTAGATACCTTACAGTTACCTTGTTGTTACCTTTCAAATCTTCCTGCAGACTTATAATCAAAAGAGGTTGTCTACCAAACAGTATTTCAAAGGAGGACAGATTTAGAGGGGGTCTAGGAGTGGTCCTTATGCTTTGTAGGACCAGCAGTAATGCTTCTGGCCATCCTAGTCCAGTCTCTGCCATGAGCTCACTTAATTTATTTTTAATAGTACCGTTCATCCTCTCCACCTTGGCACTGGCTTGCGGTCAGTAGGGGGTATGAAGGCGACTATTAATACCCATCAGTTTACACATATTTTGAAAAACATCATCTGTGAAATGAGTACCCGTCACTCTCGATAATTTTAGGTATACCGTATCTGCACACAAACTCCTGAACAATTTTCTTGGCAGTGAACACAGCAGTATTAGTGGCAGCTGGGTATGCCTTAACTTAATTTGTAAAACATGTCAGTGCACACTAATACATAATTGAGATTCCTGCAGGGTGGTAATTGGATGAAATCAATTTGTATTACCTGAAAAGGTCCGTCAGTCAGAGGAATGTGGGATGGTTCGGTAGGGAACGTTCAATGTTTTTCCTCAAGCAGGTCAGTCAAGACATTGCTCTCTTTTCCGCTTGAGAAGAAAAACCCGGTGCGCACCAGTATGCTCTCACCAATTTGCACATACCTTGCTTTCCCAAATGAGTCAGACCGTGCGCTGCCTCAGCCAGGCTGGGGTAGTATGCCTTGGGAGCCACTGGCTTACCTTGTCCATCCCTCCAGAGTCCAGAGGACTCTTGCCCACATCCCTTGGACCTCCAGACTGACTTTTCCTGGATAGAACACAAATTTTGCATCTCAATTAATTTCAGCATATCAATTGTTTGAAAAGTCAAGATTTGTTCAATTGGTACATTCATTTTTAATCCTGCTGACCATTTTGCAGCTTCGTCTGCCCTGTTGTTGCCCAGTGACACTGGATCATCCTCACATGTATGGGCTTTACACTTAATTACTGCCACTGCCTTTGGCAATTGGATTGCTGTTAATAGTCCTTTTATATGTTTGGAATGTGCAATTGGTGTGCCTGCTGCTGTCATAAATTTTCTCAGGTGCCATAAGGCACAGAAATCATGTACTACCCCGAAGGCATGAGTAGAGTTAGTGTAGATATTAGCAGATTTACCTTTCGCTAATTCACAAGCTCTCTTTAGTGCCACCAGTTCCGCCACTTGGGCCGAGTGTGGTGGTCCTAAAGGTTCAGCTTCTATAATGTCCTTGTCATTTACCACAGTATAACCTGTACATAACTCTCTAGTGTCAGTTTGTCTATGACAACTCCCATCCATGTAAAATGTCACATCTACATTTTCTAAAGGTGTATCCAGTATGTCAGGTCTTGTAGTAAAGGTTTGATTCAGATATTCCATACAATCATGTGCATCAATATACCTCCAGAACTCACCTGTTGCCAGCAGCTCACCTCTCTCCACCCTTTGTGCATCATGTTGCACATATGGTAAATACGTAGCTGGATTTAAAGTACTGCATCTGATGTTTGCAGGAGCTATTAAGGCTAGTTCCCATTTTGTGAACCTAGCTGAGGAGACATGTCTGGTTTGGGCAGAGTTTAGCAAAGCAGATACAGCATGGGGAGTATAGACAATCATATCATGGCCTAGTACCATATCCTCACTCTTACTGACCAATAGAGCAGTTGCTGCTACACTTCTTAAACACGTTGGGAGTGATCTTGCCACAGTGTCCAATTGTGCACTGTAGTATGCTACGGGCCTACTGGCATCACCATGTTTTTGTGTGAGGACACCTGCTGCACAACCATTTGCTTCTGTACAATATAAATCAAAAGGTTTTTCAGGTATTCCCAACGCAGGTGCTCTTGTCAGACTATCCTTAAGATTAAGGAAAGCCTGCTCTGATTCCTCTGTGTGTATGACACAATCGGGCTTTGAGGAAGAGACTAAGGGGGTCATTCAGACCCGGTCGTTAGCGCTGATGCGCTCGGACCAGGTCGATGGCCCCCCACAGAGCATGCGCATGACGGCGCCGGTGGCGTCGTGCGCATGCGTGAGACCCGCTACAACCGACAGCGCGGTCGTAGCGGGTCTCGATCCAAAGGGGGCGAGCTGTCGATGTTGATTGACAGCTCGCCCCGTTTGGAAGGCGGGCTGGGGGGGTGGCAGCCCAAATGGAGGCGTTCCCATGGGAATGCCTACCGTTTGGGGGAGGCCCCACTGACATCACTAGTGATGTCAGTGGAGAGCTTCCGGCTCAGAGCCAGAAGCTCTCCGGGGCTTACGACAAGGGAGACCCTACCCTAGGGTCTCATCATAAGCCCCGATGGTCGCGATGGTCTGTGACCATCGCGACCATCACCGGAGCGGTCATTAGAGCTGTGGGTGTTAACCTACAGCCTAATGACCGCAACAGAGGTGGGTGGTCAGGATGCAAGCGGCCGCCCAGTTTCTGAGCGACCGCTTGCATCCTCCGACTGCCTCTGAATGAGGCCCTAAGTCCTGTAATGGCAAGGCCAAAATAGAAAAACCCGGGATCCACATTCTGCAGTATCCAGACATTCCCAAGAAGGTAAGAATTTGCTGTTGATTCTGCGGCAGTGTCATGTTCTCTATGGCCTGGATTCTGTCATTTGTGAGTTGTCATAATCCCTGAGTTAGGCAGTGTCCCAAATATTTAACCCTGGACTGGCATGGCTGTAGTTTGTGCTTAGCAACTTTGTGTCCTGGTTGCGAGAGATGAAGCAACAAAAGTTTAGTATCATTTAAACATGACATAAACGAATCAGAACATAACAATAAATCATCCACATATTGTATTAGAATAGATCCATTGGCAGGATGAAAAAATTGTAAACAGTTGTGTAAGGCCTGGGAGAAGATACTGGGGTTGTCTATGAATCCCTGGGGCAATCGTGTCCATGTGTATTGTATACCCCTGTATGTAAAGATGAATAGGTACTGACAGTCAGGATGAAGAGGTACAGAGAAGAAAGTAGAACAGAGGTCAATGACAGTGAAATGGTTTGCATTGGGTGGGATCTGCATAAGAATGACAGCTGGATTTGGCACTATGGGGAATTGGCTCTCTACCACCTTATTAACCCCTCTAAGGTCTTGTACCAGCCTATAACCCCTGTAAGTTAGCGGGAGATTTTATCACTGACCTGGTCGCCCCTGTGTCTACAAGAAAAGGATATTTAGTACCAGCTACATTAACCATCATTACCGGTTCCTCCCTAGTACTTTCCATTAACCTGACTATCTGTAAACTACAGGTATGACCTGACCCCTAGCGCTGACTCACACTCTCCAATACAGCATTTACGGCCACAATTGGAGCTGGTGACTGTTGTGGGTTTCCTGTCCTCTGTGTATATCCCATATGGGGATATACAGGTACTACCTGGTTAGGGGGTCCTGCTCTCTTCACCGTACAGCTCCTACTTATATGTCCCACTTGGTTGCAGTTGAAGCACCTTCGTGAGTGGGGTGGGTGAAAGGATTGCTGTGTGGGTTGAGCGGAAGGGAAAGATGGTGGGTGTGGATAAGGATGTTGAGGGAAATATGAGGGTTGTGGATTGTATGGGTTTTGTGGCTGTGTGTGATAAGTGGGGTAGGGCTGTGTTTTTGGTGGTACAGGATTGGTGAGAACGTGTAGTTGTACAGGTGCAGGTGTGTCTGTTGGCTGTGATGTTATAGCCATTCCTTCTAGAGCTTGAATACTAACAGCCATTAGTTTCTCGCTCTGGGTCTCTCTCTTTTTAAAGATGTTCTTATCATGTTCCATAGCGGATTCTATGAGGGTGTCTACAGTGACTCCCCTCCAGCTAGGTTGTGAGGTCTGAACTCGGGTCTTTAGGCTTTCTTTTAGACCATCCATAAGTACAGTGACGATCATTCTTCTGTGATGAGTGCTATCTTTAATATCTTCTAACCCAGTGTACTGGGTGATAGCCTGCAGAGCTTGGTTACAATAATCCTCTGCAGATTCACTCTCTTTTTGTTTTATGGTGAGCATTTTGCTCCAGTTAACTACTACTGGAAAATATACACCAATTGAGTTATAATGCAGGAAATGTTACCTTGGTTAATTTTGTCTGTAAGGCAACATCTCCATCCAATACACAATCCGTGATAAACTTTGTCACGTCGGTATTGCGTGGAAGACAAGCCCTTAACACCACTCACCAATCTTTATTGGTTGGCTCGTGAGCACTTCCCAAATTTTTCAAAATCTTTGGCATTTGGCTAATTCCTTTTTAGGGTCAGGGAAATCATTAATTATGGAGTTTAGCTCCGCTCTTGTCCAAGGACAATGCATTGCTACCTCCCTTGTGGGCACTACACCGTTCACATCTGCATTCCCATTTGGAACAGTTATTGTCCGGATGGGATGCAGACCGGCTGAACTGCTACTTTTGACCTTGTTACTGGCTGGGGATTTAGTCTACTACTGCTACGTATGTGGTTAACAACTTCCTCTACGGGTGCAGTGGATGTTAACACTTCCTGTACTATCACTGATGAAGATGGCGGCACCACTTGTGCTTGTTGTGGTGGAGCATCTAACGTGTACAGCATGGGAAATGGCAGACAAAACAATAGGCTCATCATCCGCATCATAAACATTTTCCTTATGATTACTTAAGAGAGAGTATAGGTTAGTTGTTAAATTTTTATGGGTTTTTTCAACAACTGTACCTGCACCCCCATCCGCATAGGGCGGCGGTGGTGCACGTGAACCACTGGCAATACCTTCCGCAACACTATCTTGCTGCACGTGCACGCCATTTCGTGGCGCGCACGCACTGCAGTTTAGCGTTGTGGGTGCGCTCTCCTGTAACATGCTCGTGACGCTAGTTTGCGTCGCTTGCACACCTTTAAGCCACGCATCCCCCTCATGCTGCCATAATTTTAAACACTCGTCATATTTTACCTTTTTCATTCGAGAGCGCATCATACAGATGCTATCCGGACATTGGCCCTCATTCAGAGCCGCACGTTAACAACAGTACGCTCGTTGCGTTCCGATGTTGACTAACCGCGCATGCGTCGGTGTTACACTGCGCATGTGCGTACGGCAGATTGCGAGCTTTTTTTCTCTCGTTCCTAAAATAGCGTACAGGAAGTGACATGTCAAATGTGATTGACAGAACAGGGCGTTTTTGGGTGTTGACGGGGGTGGAGATGAAAAAACGCAGGCGTGGCGAGGCGTTTTTGGGGCGTACATACATTAGCAGATGCGAACGTCAAATGTGTTCGGACCGTCTCATACGTCACTGAAACATCCGCTTTCCCTTCAAAATGCTCGCACAGCTTAGGGTCAGGATTACTCGACCACATTGGCGATGGCCTTCTCCTCCGTCCCGGGACTCCACGATGGTGCAGCGATTAATCGCGGCTGGTCAGTAAAGTAATTAGTGTTGGATTGAAATCCGGCTTGGTATGTGTTTGGAAAGCAGTTTATTGGGATAGCACAAAAGCGTACGCAGGTGGAAATCAGAGCTGCTAATGTCATGATTACACAATCAATTAGCGTACATTTTTGGGGTTTTATTTTGGCCACAATTTGGTGGTTATGGCCTATTGTAACAATAATGTCATCATCTTTTAATTAGCTCCCCTTTTTTTTGGTTTACTGTGGAATTTGCATCGCTATGTGATTTTTTAAACGTTCCTTAAAGAGGCCTTTTTTTTTTTTAAAGAGGGTCAGTTTTTGCGTTTAAGGCCAGGATTAAATGTAACCCATTTGTACAATAATGTCACAATACAATGTCAGTGTTTTGTTTTTAATTTATTGTTTACACACAAACAAATTGGCCTAATATTGTATTGCCTTTTTTTGTGGCCAAGATATTTGATCCAAAAAAAAATATAACATAACTACTAACATAAGCGTAAATACAAAATTTAAAAACATTTCACAAGAAAGGAGAGGGAAGTTTTGACCAGAAAGGAATATGAGCCAAGCACAGAAGGAGTGTGGGAAAAGTCGCCATTGCTGTCACCGTTTTCTCGCCCGTTTGGCTGGGTGAGGGTGGGCGCCAGACCGGGTCCGGGATGCCATCGGGCTGGCCTGTCCAGAGGCAGATGTTGTGGCCTCTGGACTAGGCACAGGGCTAGGCACATTTGGAGGATTGGCTGATGTTGTGCCAGAGGTGGAGGATCCGGATGTTCCGGCAGGAAGGGAGGTCGGCTCCACCATGTGCTGGCGAACGAGCTGCTCCAGGGCATCGGCGATGCGGATGTTGGCCCTGGTATTTTCCGCCAGGGCCTGACCAATGGTCACGTTGGCCGCAGCATTTTGCTCCAGGGCCTCAGCCACCCGTATCAGACTGGCGTCCATCCTCTGCAGAATCTCCGTATGGCAATCCGATTTAAAATTGAGTTCTGTGAGGAGGCCCACTGCCTGCGAGGGGGCACGCCCTGGACTGGCTTCTGCAGGGTCCTCAGCCGGATGTACTGGTTCCTCCCCTGCAGAGCCAGCAGAAATTCTGCGCCCAAGGCTCCCCTCTGGAGCAGACTCATCCGCCTCTGTCTCTGTTAGGAAATTGGAGAAAAGACTCACATTAGAATCTACATATTGGCACAATAGCATTTCTGAGTTGGTGACATCACAAGACTTACCTTGGCCAACATGAGGAGCCGCAAAGTCTGGCATGTCCGTATCCATGTTGGACACGCCAAACACCTCCACAGCCTGCACACACCCCTGTGCCATCTCTTCTAAGTCTGTCAACTCCAATGACACAGGGGTGGGACCCCCACCTGTCCCCCTTGCATGCCTAGCCCTGTCGGCAAGTTTTTGTTTGAGACGATATTTGAAGTCTGCCCATCTGTGGAATGAATTTGGAACCATTATCCTTTTTTTTACAATGGGGTTTGTTTATAGGATGGGAAAGTGTTTACTTACCGCCGTTTGACATCCCGGGCTAGACGGACATAATCACCCACCCTATTGACAGCAACGGCGACCTCCTCCCACATTCTCCACTTCTGGCTTTGGCTCATATTCCTGGCTGCCTGGGGCAGGATGTCAACGCACTTCTGGATCAAAACCTCCATCTCCTTGCTTGTGAAATGTGGCTGCCTTTTTTTTTTGCCAGCTTTGGCGGGTTGACTGGGGCCAGCAGTCTCTTCCATGTCATCCTCCTCACCTATTTGGGTAAATATGCAGATTTAGCCACTTCACAACTTGCACAATATTATGTTTTAAAAGAATCATTGACACAAAATGCATGAAGGCCTTACCGCCGCAATTTTGACCATTGTTTCCCTGGTTTGAAGCCATGTCTGATTTCGTGACGTATTTATACATGCGTCCTTAGTTTGCGGCCGCATCATTGATTGTGCGTCCCTATGATTCATCCTTAATTTGTGCGGGAAAATAAACACTATTTATGGCTTGGTGTGTGTGGAGTCGAGGTGGGGTTGTTGGAGTGTTGTCGGTTAAGTGGTTTGGATTTGGTTGTTTGCGTTTGGAGGATTTGGCAGAGTTGGTTTTTTGTTTGTTTTTGCTACATTTCTTTGGTTTTTCCGTTCGCATTTTTTAAATTTTTTCCACATCCTTTCCTGATTTGGTAAGTTTTGTGCATTCAAATTTGTGGCCAATTGGTGTATTCTTCTGTTTTGTGGTTCGTTAATTTGTTTAACACTCATTTCATCTTTTTTAGTTTTTTTTGGTTTTCGGACCCAAAGAAGTTTTTTGTGGAAATCTTATATATTCGAGTTGGGTAAGTCCATTTTTTGTCTTGCATTTGCGAATTAATTACCGCATTTTTGACTGTTGGTGTAGTGACTTGCATTTGCGAATTAATTACCGCATTTTTGACTGTTGGTGTAGTGACTTGCATTTGCGAATTAATTACCGCATTTTTGACTGTTGGTGTAGCGACTTGCATTTGCGAATTAATTACCGCATTTTTGACTGTTGGTGTAGCGACTTGCATTTGCGATTTAATTACCGCATTTTTGACTGTTGGTGTAGCGACTTGCATTTGCGAATTAATTACCGCATTTTTGACTGTTGGTGTAGTGACTTGCATTTGCGAATTAATTACCGCATTTTTGACTGTTGGTGTAGTGACTTGCATTTGCGAATTAATTACCGCATTTTTGACTGTTGGTGTAGCGACTTGCATTTGCGAATTAATTACCGCATTTTTGACTGTTGGTGTAGCGACTTGCATTTGCGATTTAATTACCGCATTTTTGACTGTTGGTGTAGCGACTTGCATTTGCGAATTAATTACCGCATTTTTGACTGTTGGTGTAGTGACTTGCATTTGCGAATTAATTACCGCATTTTTGACTGTTGGTGTAGTGACTTGCATTTGCGAATTAATTACCGCATTTTTGACTGTTGGTGTAGCGACTTGCATTTGCGATTTAATTACCGCATTTTTGACGGCTTATTCATCATATAATCCAGTTTTGCTTTTCCCTTTTCCATTTTTTGGGTCCATTTGAACCCTATTTGACGTACGGTGTGCAATGTCGTTTTCATCGATGGCCAAATGTGTTTTTCCGCTATTTTCTGTGTTGGCTTGCAACAATTTTTAAACAAAAAAAACACCCTCTAAATTTTTGAAGTCTCATTGTTGGCTTTTTTACAGTTTATACGTATCATGACAATACCCCGGCATGTAAGCAGCTATGGATGGTATCAGAAAGCTAAGTTGTTTTTTCTTACTTTTGGGGTGGGTCAAAAGCCTTACATTGTAAACTTTGAATTTCAGGTAGATCTGGGGCGAATTGTTCTGGCCCTGCTCCCGGAAGACGACCAACCTCAAACTCGTCCCAGGCGTAGGCATCGTAGGCATGCAAGGCCCCAGATATTTCGAACACGTGTCACCCTTTTTGGAATGCCCGATGATGAGGTTTTAAGACGCTACCGTCTACCTCCCAAAATCATCATAGACACTCTCTCATTAATAGAAAGTGATCTTGAGCGGCAAATTGACAGTCCAACAGCAATACCACCACTGACGCAATTTATGGCGGTGTTACATTTCTGTGCCTCAGGATCATTTCAAACAACGGTGGGAATAGTGGCGGGCATCTCCCAATCCTCCTTTTCCAGGATCCTGAGGGCAGTGATGGAGGCACTTTTCAAGCACCTCCATCATTTTATTAAAATGCCTTTGGATATGGGTGCCCTTAGTGTGGCCAAGGCCAATTTTTACCAAATAGCTGGCTTCCCACACATCATAGGGGTTGTGGATGGTACTCACATACCACTTCAGCCTCCAGCACGGCTGGAGGCAATATTTAGAAACAGGAAACACTATCACTCCCTGAATGTAATGGTGGTATGTGATGCCTCCCTCCAGATCCTGTCCCTGAATGCTAAATTACCCGGAAGTGCTCATGACTCCTTCGTCATCCGGCAATCAGGGATATGGCAGAAATTAACCAACCTACAAGCTGGTGATGCGTGGCTTCTGGGTAAGTGGAGACCTTTAGTACATAACAATGTTAAGCTTGATACACAGTGTTCCTGATGTGGTCTATTTTTGTTCACAGGAGACAGTGGATACCCTTGCATGTCCTGGCTGCTCACTCCTTATTTGGCTCCCACACCAGGGCCACAAAGTGCGTATAATTCCGCACTTACAGCCACCAGGCAAGTGGTGGAGCGCTGTATCGGCCTTTTAAAAGGCCGATTCAGATGCCTCCACCGCTCTGGTGGCGAGCTCATGTATGTGCCGGATATGGTGTCGAAAATTGTGGTCCTGTGTGGGATATTTCACAACATTGCCATAAGGAGTGGTGTCCCAATGCAGCCAGAGGATGCCTTACCTGAGGATGGCCCCCCCGAGGTTGGTCGAAGGTCAGTATGTGGGGGGGCCATACGCGATGATGTGGTGGCCAGATTTTTTAGGTAAGTTTGAACAAAACTCCAGTGTTTATACCTAATGTGTTTGTGTTTTTTGGCGAACATCTAATTTATTTTTATTTTTCTCACCATCTTCTGTTTGTTCACATAATCTTTGGCACTCCAACGCTCACTACTTCCTGCTACCCTTACCAAACCTGGATCTTGTCCTTTTGGGCATATATTCTGGAACCCATATCGCAACGCCATGTTTGTGGAATCATGTTGGCATGGTCCTTCGTCAACCAGTTCTTGATTTTGTGTTTTTATTTAATTATTTCTTGGTATGTGTTGTATTTGAATTTATCACTGTGTATTTTTTTGGGGAGTGACCACTTTGTTTTCTCTGTTATGTTGTGAATAAATGTTTGAAGAGTGAAATGGTCTTCCTTTTTTGGGACGTTAACAGCAAGTGTAACCAGGATAACACAAGTTACATTTGACTAAGGGGTAAACCAGTACTGACGCCAGTTGAGCAAAACTGAAATATGTTTTCAGCTTCCCAATCCACACCAAAAGGAAGCCTGGCCCAACCTTGGGATTTGTAAGATTGGCCTAAGCAGCTTGCGCACCAAGTAGGAACCTGGAAAATGTAGAAATCTGTAATTGACACTACACCCAAAAAGGGAAATGACATTGTTACTGTTATGTGTTTCTGGTGTCTGTTTGACATACAAAGACAAAACACAATCTAACTTTTAAAAAAGGGAAATCCTTGCAGGAACTTATGTCAGGCTAAACTATCTTGGTTTTGGTTTTTAAAAATGAGCCACAACGTATATTTGTCTTAATAAATTTATTTGGAAAATAGAACCAAAAAAAAAAATCTAATGCCGAAGGAGGCCAGACAGCCGGTCGAGGGCCACCAGAAGGCCGATTACATGTTGGCGCATCTGCCCCACAACATCCGCCACCTCTTGCCGACGCCTCTGTTCCTCTGTGGGTGAGAAAAGTGTGTGGGTTAATACAACAATAGGGAATCCACAGAAAAACTTAAAAAAAAAACCAAATCACTCCTAAACCCAAAAACAGAAATAAAAAGGGTGGGCTGGCAAAAATACAAGGCCTAGGTACAAATTCCCACAGGTATGATATGTGTATGCTTAAATCACCAGGAAGAGGTAAAGGCAAACCTTCACAATCAACAAAAGTCAAGCCACAAAAACACGAAGAAAGGCACGACACATGATTACATACAAACAGTTTGTGCTTTAAAAAAAAAATTAAAAAAACATACCGGGAGACAAATCGGGAGCTCCGGCCAAACCTCCATGATCCTCCTCGGAGGATCCGTCATTCCCCAAAGAATGGGGCGGAGTTATGCTGGACTCCGGGGAGGGGGTAATTGGAAGAGGGGTGGGTGGAGGAGAGGGGGAAGTGGGACGGAGGGGAAGGAGGCCCGACATTTCCGGGAGAGGGTCTGGGAAGGATGGGGAGGAGTGGGGAATAGGGGAAAGATTTGGGGTGGAGTGTTGGCTGGGGGTTGGGGAGAGTGGGCGGGAACGCCGTCTGGACGGACGTTGACGGCGGAGTCTTGGCTGTCCCCCTAAAATATGTCAAAGAAATTGCGTTTAGTTTATGGACAAATCCGGGCAACCAAACAAACAAAAAAAAATAATAAAAAATAAAAAAAAAAAAATAGCAGTAGAATTAAAAAATCAGAAATAGAGGGGAAACATGCAGACGCAGATATGAGTACCAATAATAAATAGAACAGACAGGAAAACATGCAGACGCAGATATGAGTACAAATAATAAATAGAACAGACAGGAAAACATGCAGACGCAGATATGAGTACAAATAATAAATAGAACAGACAGGAAAACATGCAGACGCAGATATGAGAACAAATAATAAATAGAACAGACAGGAAAACATGCAGACGCAGATATGAGTACAAATAATAAATAGAACAGACAGGAAAACATGCAGACGCAGATATGAGTACAAATAATAAATAGAACAGACAGGAAAACATGCACACGCAGTTTGCCCCACAAACACAAACATTAAAACCACAATACATAACACTTACTTGCCAGGATCTGCATGCGAAAGCATGCCAGCAAGCGGGGCGTTCGCCGTTGCAGGTCGGACCACCTGCGCTCCAGCTGCCCGATGTTGCGGCGTGAGCCGAAGGACCGCAGGCGGGACCGTACCTCCGCATACGCGGAGCGCTTCTGCCGGTTGGTCATGGGTTGAGGCTGGCTGGTGATCCGGCGATCCATGACCTCCGTAAGCACCAGCAGCTCACGCCTGGTGAATGCGGAGGCTCTCATGATGGCAATGGTGTTTTTCTTAAAAATCATTTTTGATAAAGTGTGTAAAAATTTTCTGATTGGCTAATGTATTTTGGAAATTAACAGGAGCAATTTTATTGGTTAGTGTATGAGTCATGTGTTCGACAGGGCCAGAAATCTCTGGAGAGTTAGGATAGGCTTGATGCAGTGACATGCGTAAGCAAATTTAAATAAAGAAATGAACCCAGGGAAATATGCGGGGATCCACAGCAATAGTACAATTGTTTAATTGTGGTTCACATGTTTTTTGAACAATAAAAGATAATGTTTCATCCGTACGTATTCTGCGGGTAAACACAAACACGGACAAGAGTAAAGTTTCTTGCATTGTGTTGAAAAAAAACAAACAATTAAGCTAATTGATACATTGATTGGCATGATACGATTGATGGAGGTAGGCAGAATAAAGGAGCAGGTAATCGACATCTGACAAGGCCACTTCCTGTTTATACGTGTGCGTGCGTTCCTTTCAAGCCATTTCGGGGATGTACGCTCGCTATTTCGTACGCTCGTTAGTTAGAGGAGGGGTCGTCAGAGTTTAGGGAGGAATTTTAGATGCGAACGAAAATACGAGCGAGCCATTGAATTTAAATATTTTTGTACCTACGCCTAACGTACGTGCGCCCGCTTGCGAGTGGGTCTGAATGAGGGCCATTGTTCAATACCTCCTTGTCAAAGCTGCCAATTCTGGGAAAAGGTCTAACACTCCTCATTGTCATTTTAAACCATACATCACAGTACCTAATTGCATAAGCACCGTATTTAGTATGCATAATATGGCGTGCCGACCCAAGCGGCACTTCTAACTGCAGCACATCATCTAACATCTCTACCGTTTGCTTGGCCCCCATCTGGGAGAACCCTAAGCTTTTCAATAGAGATTTAAACTGGTGAAAGACAATCAAGATACTTTCACTTACCTGCAGACGATATTAACAGGATGCGCCCACACACCTATGGAAGAATAACCAGGCTGCTTCCACGCACCTAATCCCTTTTTGACTACCTTTCAACTGCTAGCATGTAGGTATTCCAGTAATACTTACCCTTTTCAGTGATTTTGTCAACCCTCTACCCAGTTCACAATCACAATTTAGCCAAAACTGTGCGGTTCAATTACAATGCTCAAATAACCCTAACTGATCACTGAATACTGTAATCACACTGCGAGCCAAACTTACAACAAAGGCAAGAAATACACCTGCTTTTGTGTTAGAACGGTATCTACTGCCGAGCTACTAAGCCGACATCAGGCGCCTAGCACTTAAGGGTCCTACGATACCCTTAACTAGGGAACAAGTTACCCCTACCAACAAATACTCACTGTTAGACACCCTTTTCCTGCGCAGAAAAATACACGTTTTCCCAGACTATGGCAACACTGATCAATATATTTACAACAATGCTATCTATCAATATCACCGTGCACTCTCAACGGCTTTGTTTAAAACACGTGGCAGCAATACCGGAAATACGTATACGCTATTGTGCGACTAGTCACATACACAATAATGCGACTACTACACAACACGTATTATGACTTTTACGCTATATTGCGACTCGGTCGCATACACAATAATGCGACTTCCCCTTTTTAACACAAAAAAAACTATCGATTAAGGAAAACAAACTTTTTCCTCCCTCATCCCTGGATTCTCAATCAGCGCTGCTAAAGCCATAATAACAGGTAGCGAACTCTCAGCAACAAAGTGATAGCAGATTTCGAAGGCACAATGCGTTCTCCTGCTAGGAGCCTCCACCCTTTTGCTGAGAGATTGCTACCGAGTGTTACCTAGTGACTGGTAGTGTGATAAAACTGTGAGCCCCCAACTATCTATTCCTACCTATCTATACCTTCTAACAATCGATTCCTGCCTATACCTTCTAAACAATATTCCTTCCTATACCTTCTAAAATTGTCGCTATTCAGCGTAATGAGTCGCACAAGAAATAAATGCTTTCAGAATTTGAATGTGGTTCCAAAGCACAAAGAGATATTATTCAATATAAAAACAGATGGCTACACGCTGTGATCTAAATACAATTAGTGCAAATAAATCATACAGACCCAAGGTACAGTTGTTACATACGCACGCGCTCTGGGCCCAGATACCAGCATCAGCATTAGAAACCTCGGTCAACAGCAAAGCAAGAAGACTCAAGACTGGGGTCAGAGACTGCACATATATACTCTTGCAGGGATAGGCAATACAATAGACAAGTTTGACATGATTCCATTGGTTCTTCTGCTTACCATGTACTAAACCTTAGATATCAAATAATCTTTATTTCACAACATTAATAATTACTGAATAAACCTTGAATATTACACTTTAATACTAGCAGTGGCGTAACTACTGCCCCTGCAGCCCCCGCGGTGGCTTGGAGGCGCTGGGTAGCTTGGATGCGCTGGGGGCAGTGGTTACACCACTGCAACTGTGAGCGCTGGCCTCTGAAGTGATCTGAGGCTAGGAAGCCACCGATCACTTCAGAGGCCAGCGTTCCCAGTAATGCATTGCACGGGTGACGTAATGACGTCACCCGCGCAGTGAGGAACCTGAGTGGCCACGTCTGCAGCACGGGAGTTGGGAGAGACAACCGGATGACAGCTGCAGCCTGCACGGAGTCAGGTAAGTAGAGGGGGAACATCTACAGGGCGCACTAATTGAAGGGGCACAACTACAGGAGGCAGTGGGCACTACTTGATGGGCCACAACTTGAGGGGGCAGTGGGCACTACTTTAAGGGGCACAACTACCGAGGCACTTCTTGAAGGGGCACTATTCTAAGGGGCATAACTACAAGGGGCAATACTTTAAGGGACACAGCTACAGGGGGCACTACTTGAGGGGCACAACTACAGGGACACTACTTGAAGGGGCACAGCTACAGGGGCACTACTTGAAGGGGAACAATTACAGAGGCACTACTTGATGGGGCACAATTACAGGGGGCACTACTTGAGGAGCAGAATTACAAGGGGCACTACTTAGAGAGGCACAACTACAGGGGCAATACTTTAAGGGGCACAGCTACAGGGGGCACTGCCTATGGGTACAACTACTGGGGTCCCTGGATAATGGGTACTACTACAGGGGGTATTGCATAAGGGGCACTATTACAGGGGGCATTGCATATGGGGCACAACTACAGGGGGCACTATATAAGGGGCACTAATTTAATAGGTTATAAACTATGGCCCTCATTCAGAGCCGTACGCTCTGAGCAGAGCGCACGCTCTGAATGAGGGCCGGGCTCCATTTTCATGGAGCGTCCTCCTGGACGCTCGTATAGCTGTGGGTCACCACCCACAGGCTATACGAGCGTGCTTTTTGATGGCCGCGATGGTCGAGACCATCGCAACCATCGAAATTGCGAGCCGGAGCCTGCGGTTGAGGTTTTCAACCGCAAGCTCCAGAGTGATTTTGGCTCTATCAGAGCCAAAATCACTCCCACTGACATCACTAGTGATGTCAGTGGGCCGGCTTCTGATGGGAGGCGTTCCCGTGGGAACGCCCCCATCAGGGAGGCACGCCCCCGGCACGCCCACCAAAGGGGGCGTGCTGTCAATCAACATTGACAGCACGCCCCCTTTGATCGGACACAACGAGCGAAGGACTTTCCTTCGCTCGTCGCGTCTGGCGCATGCGCACGACGGAGCTCCCTCCGTCGTGCGCATGCTCAGTGCATAACATCGACCCACTTGCGAGCGGACAGCCGCTCGCGAGTGGGTCTGAATCAGGCCCTATGTTCCCAATAATCTGGTTCTACATGGACATAAAAGCTGTGCAAGCTGTCTTGAGCTGAGGTGACAGTCTGGCAGGAGCGGAGAGGAGGGTTGATGAAGCAGATCTGTCAGGGTGGGATGTAATGGGCATTATTGTGTGGCATAAAGTGTAATGGGCATTACTGTGTGCACAATGTGCTATTAGGGGCATTACTGTGTGGCATTATGTGTTATAAGGGGAATAATGTATAAGGGGCATTACTGTGTGGCATAATGTGTTATGTGGCATAATGTGAAATAGAGGCATTATGGCATGGCATAATTTGTTATAAGGGCATCACTGTGTGGCATGTGTACAGTGCATTGCTGTGTGGCATAATGTGTTGTAAGAGGTATTATGGTGTGGCATAATGTGTTATTGGGGCATTCCGGTGGGCATAATGTGTTATAAGTGGTATTACTTAGTGTGTCATAATGTGTAAGGCACATAACTGTATCATGAACATGAAACCGCACACCTTACACATCATCTTTGGGTGTGTTTGTTTTTTGGGCGGGGGGCACCTTGAACTTTTTTGGCATGGGGGAGCAAAATTTATAGTTATGCCACTGAATACTAGGGAACCTTTTATGTAAGTGTGCAGTGTGTAAGTATTGGGGAATTGGGAAAAGATGCTAGTTAAGCGCTGTGCGACTATGAGTTTTGTGGAGTACACCATGGAACGTGTTTTGCAGGGTTAATCATTTTATGTTTTAATGACTGTATTTACATGGTGAGGACTTTTAACTTCTTTCTATTGCATGGGAATCGCATGACGCTAAATAATAGCATCTCCGTATGTACTTATAATGGCGAGTTTCACTAAAATGGTGCTGGGCGGCCAGTTGCAAAATGGCGTCACATTGCCATTTGCAAAATGGCGTCCCGCAGATCTAATTTTAAACCGATCTTGTCTCAGCCAATTATCCGGCTTCGACAGGGAGTTCAGAGCTTCCCATAGTTGCCAGTGCAATGTATTTCACAGCGTAAGCTGTGAGAGAGAGTTCCTGTGCTTCTGAGACCTGTCTGTTCCCTGCTCGCCTGTGCTCTTGCTGGATCCCAGCTTCCAAGCAGCCTGCATTGCTCTGCCTGCTCCCAGTCTCCTGCTGGTACCACCCTGCACCTTCCATTAACCCTCTCCCTGCCTGAAGACCTGAGTGTGCAGTTAACCCTGTCCCTACACTGCCTCCAGTTACCCAGCTATCCTGTTTCTACACTGAGCCATCTCAGTGCTACTCATCAGTTATTCAACTACTCCATAAATCTCTCTGGATTCCATCACACCAGAATCAGTTTGTAACCTGATATCCTATTAGCAACCTCACAGTAACCATTTGGATTACAAAGGCTTTTTATTTTTTCTGTCACTACCACTACCACTATTCAGTTTAAGTCTGTTCAGGTGTCTGCTCCTATTTCCACCCCGGGTCCACAACAAACTCAGATCCTAACAAGCACCTAACAAGGGGTCACGGGATAGCGCACTATCTTGATTATTTACTGTGCTTAGGTCCTGCCGATTGGGAGCATTGTGCATTTCTTTTGTTCTCCTTGCAAGCTTTGTTTTTCCATTTTTGGGTGCCAGTTGTCAACAAGAACACTGGGGGTCCTCTCACTTATTGTTTTTGGGTATCGAGATTGATACCCTGGCAGGAGCTTGCAGGCTTCCTCAGGACAAGGTGGCAAAATTGTGCTACGCTGTTGCTGCATGTTTGGCTGCTCGTAGAATTATGTTGCGACAGGCGCAATCGCTGTTAGGTCTGTTGAACTTTGCCTGTAGGGTTATCCTATTGGACAGAGTTTTTTGTGGGAAGCTGGAGCGGTCCACAGCTGGGGCATCCAGGCTGCACCATTTGGTTCGCTTGTCATCTGAGATAAAGCGAGATATGTCCGTTTGGGCATCTTTTCTTGATAAATTTAATGGTGTGCTGATTTGGATGGCCCCAGCTGTCGACAGTTTTCAGTTGCAGCTTTTCACCTATGCAGCAGGTTCGGCTGGGTTTGGTTGCAATTTGCTGGGTCCTGGTGTTCTGCACCTTGGCCTGAGGAAAGGATGCATTTGGGTCACACAAGGGATCTTTTGCTTCTCGAATTCTTATCAATCATGGTTGTATTGATATGTGTAAGTGTGGAAGTGTGGGGCAAGCGTGTGCGTGATCGCAGTATAGTGCTTAGGTGTGACAACATTGGCGTTGTGCATGCGATTAACCAGCAGCATGCTAAATCCTTACTGGTTGTTAGTTTTGGTGCAGTTTGTCTTAACTTGCTTGCGATGCAACATTTCATTTAGAGCGCATGTTCCCGGGGCAGAGAACGAAATAGCTGATGCCTTGTCTCGGTTTCAGTGGTCTAGGTTTCAGTCTTTGGCCCATGAGGCTGATGTTACTGCTGTGCTTTGCCCCTCTTATGTTTGGCAGGTCATCAAGCTGGTATGGAGGGCTTAGCAGAGAGGTCTCTCACTCCGGGTACTCTGAGAGTTTACCGCCATGCTTGGGAAGAGTGAGAAAAGTATTCCCGTAGCCTCAGACATGGAGGTAAGAGCAGGCATCCGTTGATGCTTTCTTTTATTTGGCATTTCTATGTCTCTGGTAGATCCAGAGCTGTGGTATCTCGTTATTTAGCTGGTTTTCTGATTCAGAAGGCCTTGAAAGGTTGGGCTCATGCGGTTCTGGTTGCACCCGACAAGAGACGTCCTATCAATGTTTCCCTCCTTCCTTTAATCCTTGCGGCCGTAGCGGATGTGGCGGATTCGGTTTTCGAGACTATTTTGGTTAAATTAGCTTTCTCGATGGCCTTTAATGGGGCTTTTCGGATTTCAGAGTTGGTGGCAGCCTCCAAATGGGTCAGTGCTGCTCTACTCCAGACAGATGTCCTGGTGGGGAAGAGGTCGTTGCATTGTAGGCTTAGGTGCTCCAAAACTGATTAGCTGAGTAGGCGCCGTTGGATTTCGCTGGTGCCTTCTGAAGACTTGCGAATTTGCCCCATTGCCCTGCCCAAAGATTATCTGGAAATCAGGAATGCTACTGCGGACTCCTGGCTTATGCATAGCGATAGCTCTTCTTTGACGAAATACCAATTTGGATGGGTTTTGAAGTGCTGTGTCTCTTGTGTCGGCCTCTCTCCCCGGGATGTTGGTACGCATTCGTTTTGTATCAGGGCAGCAACCCCCGCTGCTTTGGGAGTTGCTGTCCTGATACGAAACAAATGCGTACCAAAATGCCTGCTTCGGGCATTTGGCATTATTTCTGTTTATTCATTTGTTTACCTTAAACTTGTGGTCTTCTGTGTCTTGTTTGTCCTTGTCTACCCTACTCGGGGATTAGCTACTTGTCGCTGTGTCAGCGGAAATCTGAAGGGATTTGGCCTTTTTTTTTGCCTGAACTGACGGATCTAATTTGGCTTATTGGCAACAATTATTATAATTCATATGTTTCTTAGCAGGGTTTCATTTATATCTCCGGCTGAGTTATTTGTGTTTCCCTACTTCCCCCCCCCCATGCTCTTCTTCTTCTGTTATTTTCTAATCCTATTCCTTATTTCTCCTATGTGTCTTTATGTTGTTTCGAATTGACGTTGAAGCTTGTCTAAATTTAGCCTGGCAGCTGGTTACACAAATAGTTTTCTTTCTCCTCCTATTTCATTAAGTTTAATTGCAAATTAATTTAATGTTTTAGTCTTTTTCTCCCTCTTTAGATGTTAAGCGTGACTCTCTGAAAGTATGGCTTTCAGAGAGTCAAAATCATATGATTTTTGGGCTGCTAGGTTCATGGCTTCCAGTGGTGCTCCTTCATTTCAGTGGTCTGATTGTATGCGGTGGATTGGTGTGAGAGGGATGATGTGGAAGGCTTTGTGTCCTAAGCTTTTGGATGATGCAAAATGTTTTGGTACTCCCGAGGCCTTGGTTATTCATTTAGGTGGTAACGATCTTGGTAAAATGACTGGATTGGAGTTGAGGAGCTCCATTATAGATGATATGACTAGGATTTCATCATCTTGGCCTTCTTGCAAGATCATATGGTAATTTATTGTGCCAGAGCTGGCCTGGCGTGGTGTGCAGAATAATAGGGCAATTGATGAAGCCTGAAAGAAGGTGAATGCAGCAGTTGCGAAATATGTGTTGGCCGCTGGTGGTAGTGTGGTTGGGCATGCCACGATCCGTTTCTGGTATTTCTATCTATATAGAACAGATGGGGTTCATTTGACAGAGGAGGGGCTTTTTGTTGAGGATCTGTTCCAGGTTATTTCTTTTGTGCTTTTGTGGTGGTATGGTGGCGGTGCGTTGGTCCTGTAACCAGACCTTCACTTTGGCAGGAAAGAATGGCAGGTCACTACTTAGAGTACAAAATTCAATCAGTTTTTAGTATTATAGTCTTTGGGGGGCGCTCACCTTCTTTGACTAGTAAGTTCACTGGATCATCCTGCCGGGGACAGGGTCATCACCCTACCGGGTGGGTAGTCATGTTAGAGGGTTGAGTGATACCTATTGTTGACAGTTGTTTATTTCTTGGTTGCTCTGCACATTGGGCGGTGTCCGCTGGCATGCATGTCTGTGTGCTGCATGTTTGGAATAAGCTGAATTTTGCCGTCCTTTCTTTACCACCATAATTGCTATCAGTTAAGATTAATTTAATATTCATTATATAATTTTAATAAATAGCCAAATCTCATGTCTCCAAGTCTTTATTTCATATAATTTATTTAAGAATGTGTTTTATGACATGGGCCCTGATTCAGACCCACTCGCGAGCGGCTGTCCGCTCGCAAGTGGGTCGATGGTCTGCACTGAGCATGCGCATGATGGAGGGAGCTCCGTCGTGCGCATGCGCGAGACGCAATGAGCGAAGGACTTTCCTTCGCTCGTTGTGTCTGATCAAAGGGGGCGTGCTGTCGATGTTGATTGACAGCACACCCCCTTTGGGAAAGGAACGCCTACCGTCAGAAGCCAGCCCACTGACATCACTAGTGATGTCAGTGGGAGTGATTTTGGCTCTGATAGAGCCAAAATCACTCCGGGCCTTGCGGTTGAAAACCTCAACCGCAGGCTCCGGCTCGCAGTTTCGATGGTCGCGATGGTCAAGACCATCGCGGCCATCAAACTGCACGCTCGTATAGACTGTGGGTGGTGACCCACAGCTATACGAGCGTCCAGGAGGACGCTCCATTTTTATGGAGGGCGGCTCTCATTCAGAGCGTGCGCTCTGCTCAGAGCGTACGGCTCTGAATGAGGGCCATGGTGTTACACGGGGCACCCCTCTGATGATAGAATGTTTATAGATATGTTTATGCTGATTTTGAGCTGCTGCTAAACTAAAGCATTTATAATGTATTTTATATGTAGTAAATATTTCTATTAGTATTTTGATTATATATATATATATGTGTTTGCTGAATATAATCAGTTCAAAGTCTATATGGTTTCTAACATTTGACTATTAATTCCAGATAACAAGACTATATAGGGATTCCTGTCCATTTTCTGTGTGTTTTCAGAGGAAAAATGCCCCATATTTGCTAACCAACGCTAAAGCAGGGATGTAACAGAGGCCCTGATTCAGAACCGGACGCTCTGAATCAGGGCCGTCCTTCTGAATTTTTAGAGCGGCCTCCTGGCCGCTTGTATAGCTGTGGGTGACCACCCACAGCTATAGCGAGCGGCCAGGAAGATGGTCGCGATGGTCAAGACCATCACAACCATCGTGCTTGCGACGAGACCCTTGTGGTAGGGTCTCATTGCCGCAAGCCCTGGAGTGCTATTGGCTCTATCAGAGTCGGGTCTCACGTATGCGCACAACGGAGCCGGCTCCATCGTGCGCATGCCCAGTGGGCAAACATCGACCCGGTTGCAAGTGCTGAGCGCTCGCGACCGGGTCTAAATCAGGCCCAATGTACCCTGTATTTCCTGTATTTATACATTTATTTGCATCATTATTCCTATCATTCTTTGATGTAATCTTGACAATTTATAGTTCAATATGAATATTTTCTCTGTTAGAAAGTGATAACTTTGACCAATGTTGCTACCTACAGTATTTTAAAGTAATATCGTTAAAAGTTATGTTTCATATATTCACATTTTCAAATTAATAAAGAGTGCCCCCACAAAGGTATCTAACAATGCAGGTCAATAGTTGTTTATTGATATCAAGGAGCCACTGGTAACTCTCAACAGTTCCAGGAGAAATCAGCAGGACCTGCGCTGAAGAATCAGGCACAAACAGCAGCAGCCCACGGACCAGCAGCCAGGATCCCTTACACAGAGACCAGCAGGAGACAGGAGGTCCGAACAGCGAGGCAGCATCACAGGGAACTGGAGGGAAACAGCCGCAGGTCAACTGTAGATCCCAGGAATAGCAGCGAGGATCTCTTACACAGAGACCAGCAGAGAAGTGTTACAGTCTCTAGCTATACCTTTAAGGTAGCCATTAGAGTCCAGATAGACAGGAAGTAGATGTCAGAACTGGAGTTCCTAAGAAGGCCGGTGGTGGAACAAATGATGCGGGGAGAGACGAGAATCTGGTTGTTGCCATGTTTAAGAACCGATAATGCGGCTAATCCCGATGGTGCGGCCACTGGGCCAATTGTGTGGCTAATGAGCCGATGAAAGTGGCCAATGGGCCGATGTTGCAGATGGTGAGCCGATGTTGTGACCGGTGGGTCAATGTTGCGGCCAATGGGCCGATGATTCAGCTAATAAGCCGATGATGAAGGCCAACGGGCCTAAGTTGCGGGCTCGTGAGCCGGTGTTGTGACCAGTGGGTCAATGTTGCGGCCAATGGGCCGATGATGCGGCTAATAAGCCGATGATGAAGGCCAACGGGCCTAAGTTGCATCTGGTGAGCCGATGTTGTGACCAGTGGGTCGATGTTGCGACCAGTGGGCCGATGATGCGGCTAACAAGCCGATGATGAAGGCCAATGGGCCTAAGTTGCGGTTGGTGAGCCGATGCTGTGGCCAGTTGGTCGATGTTGTGGCCAATGGGCCGATGATGCGGCTAATAAGCCGATGATGACTGCCACTGGACCGATGGTACAGCTGATGGTGCTGGAAAGCGACGGTTGCTGCAGCTTGAGGAGCCGATGACAGCACAAGGATGCAGGAGCTGTGATGATAGCCGTTGTCCTGGAGGCGCTGCTGGTACTGTGGCGGCTGAGTGCCTATGATAGAACCGGGTACAGATGGAGGCTGGAATGGCAGCACTGCAGGAGTTGCCGGGGGAGTCGGTCAGGAAGCTGAGTACTCCCTCAGTGTCAGCTGACAGCAGACAACAGCTGGTGCTGCGGCTAGGAGAGCTGGAGGCAGCATGAGGGCGGCCGGGAGGAAGTGTGTCCTGGTGCGGCCGAGCAGTCGGAGGAGACACGGAGGACTTGTAGCAAGTAATGCTGACCATGCAGCAGAGCCGAGCACTGAAGTAAACGCTATAGCCGGCGAGGCAGCATAACTTCAGTGAGTTTAAATAGAGGAAGGACTCATCAGGTGACATGGGAGGAACCCAGCCCAGGTCTCAGACATCCGGATCTCCTGGGGGCAGGTCCAGTGGGAACAGGAGCAGGAGAATCTTGAGCCATGTACAAGTCCTGGACTGAACTCGTAAGAAGAAGATGGCCACAGTGCTCTGGAGGTCCGGACAGTGAGGCAGTGTCCAGAGAACTGGAGGGAAACAGCCGCAGGTCAACAGCGGAACCCTGAAGTCAGCACTCTGCCCAGCGAAGCCAATCGCTGGGGGAGACCTCCATAGTCAGTAGGAAAGCCGGCAGAAGACCACCAACGTGGCATCTGGTATCCGCAGCTGGCAGAGGCTCCAGAATGAAACAGAGCGGTGGGGAGAGTCATAGCGC
Organism: Taudactylus pleione; assembly: GCA_031769625.1. Lineage (NCBI taxonomy): Eukaryota > Metazoa > Chordata > Amphibia > Anura > Myobatrachidae > Taudactylus > Taudactylus pleione. Next base: position 1,147,718 of record JAUIMM010000085.1, read on the forward strand.
CGTAGGAGCCTGACAAAATCACAGTCAGGGCAGCAGGAGATCGGATGCTGGTAAGAGGTAAAGGCAGTCCTCTGAAGGTGACAGGATGTATAGGCTGGATATATAGGCTGGATAGCAACAAGAAGCCCTAATCCATGGCTGTTCAGGCCAGGCCCCTCCACATCGTACATGTCCAAGTCAGACTCCATTTGCCATTTGCACAGTATGGCTGTGCTGGTATAAATTAAAATCATAAGGATGACGAAGTACAAGGCCCTTTGCTGGATGAAATTGGCATATTCCATTAAAGCCTGACGGAGGGAAATGGTGTTTCTAGAAAAGAAAAGAGAATTGGTAAATAGGTCTGTGTATTTCATAGCAATGTACAGATCACATGAACAGACTATATGAAATAGACACCAAATACACCAATAATATATAATAAATGTCAAGAATAGAATAATTACCCTACCAAAATATAAAACATTTTTGTATATAAGGTATGTTAGAATTCCTTTACAAAGCCCATTGTTGCACTCACTGGGGGTGATGCAGAGTTGAACACAAGTCCATTTGCAGAGTGTATCTTGTTTTCTCAGCGCACATGTTCTGGAACTAAGGGCCCCATTTAACGAAACTAAAGAGGTTATGTCTTCCTTTCAGTATTTAACAAACAGCGGTAAGCTGTTACCGTACCACTTCCACCATCTATAGATTGCGATAGCGATATGGACCCTATTGCCGGCAATGGGGAACCAGCAACAGCCTTCCAGGCATTGGCAAGTCCATGGTGGGCTTAGGTCAGTGGTTCCCAAACTGTGCGCTGTGGCACCGGTGCTTTGGGACACTTGCAAGGGTGCCTCAGGTTGGTGGTCCAGAACTAAATCAAATCATTTATTGTCAATGTATAGTGTAAATATATGTACAAACAGAAGCGCAAACTTGTCTACCACCACATAACTGAACCCAAGGATGATAGTTAAGCACCATTTACTACTTTACTAAAAAAAATTCAGAATTTCTCAACAACAAACTTAAACTTATGGGCGCCGTGAAACAAATGCTGATACTGTGATTCAAAAAAGTTTGGGAACCACTGGCTTAGGTGCAGACTAAGCATCGCACATGACAGAACAGCTCGTCGCTGGCAGTGATAGGCTGCCAACAACAATGTGGAGGATGCCGCCAAGAAGAGGGACGTTGCTAGACCTCGCCGGAGGAGTAAGTAATGTTGAATACCAAAGGCATATTCGTTAGTATCACTGTAATACTAAACTAAATATGCTGCTGGTAATAAGGATTGTTATTAATTGGGGTCCTATGTGTACGTAACTACAGGTGATGCCGAGCCGTACGCATCTCCCACATCTACAGTGCCAACTGAGTAATCATAACTGGGGTGATGTTATGTGGGGTAAGTTCAAAGAGGATGTACTGACGGCATTGCATGCTCCGCAGAATTGCACCAAGGCTGGGGCTGGAACAAGTGTGCACAGATTATGAGGACAGCTATGAAATGGGTGGTCCAGCCGCAGAGATGAGTGCAATGCTGCAATTGGTGAGTATAGGCACTTAGTTCTGTGCACGCAATGCAGGAGCTATTATGGCCGACTTGCAATCAGCGCTGCATCTGCCCCAGTGTGTGTAGTTTATGAGACCTGGACATAATGTTAAGAATTGCTAATCTAAAGAAAGAAAAGGACAACCTAAGGTATGTAAATGCAAAATGTATGTAATGGCCATGAGGTAGAAATGGCTATGAACATAACGTACACTGTATTACATGTAACATTAGCAAAAATTCACCTCATGATTTCCTTGTTGGTTCCCAGATCTTTCACCTTCTGTCCACGTCTGGTGCTGTGGGTGGGTAGTTGTGCTGTCACCTCCTGGACACGTCTGGTGCTGCGGGTGGTTAGTTGTTCCGTCACCTTCTGAACACGTCTGGTGCTGCGGGTGGTTAGTTGTTCCGTCACCTTCTGAACACGTCTGGTGCTGCGGGTGGTTAGTTGTTCTGGAATAGCAGCGAGAATACACTTATTATACTGGGACACATTGTGTGTTATGTGCAGGCCAGAAAGACCAGAATGATGATGATGTTCTGCTGTATGTGTGCAATCCTGAGTACACAACTGTAAGTGCTTATTGTTAATGCTCAAACATGGGACACTTATTCCTATTTGTAACAGTGACTGTGTAATATACACAGATCACATCACTGCTACAATGTCAGCCATTACTAATCTCTCACAGTGGATGTCTGGTAATCCGTTTATAAAGTGCACCCTCATATTCTGCAGCCGGAATCGGTATGAAATACTGACGGCTAAAAAAACCTACAACCCCATCACTCCCTTGATGGTGCCTAACCCTAAGTCCCCCTGGGGCACCTAAATCTAACCCCCCCTCCCCACACCCTAAACCAAACCCTCCCGTGGGAGTGCCGAACCCTAAGTCCCCCTGGGGGTGTCTAAACCTAACCCCCCACCCCCCCTGCGGCTACAGCCTTACTGTACCCGGCTTATCTTATTCGGGATGCCAGGCATCGAAATTTCATCAGGAGGCTAAAGATAGGCATTGGCATTTCAAAACCTATCTTTAATCCCGGCTTGGCTTCTGCTGACGGGATTCCGACATCCGGCATTCCGGGCGGCGATAAATTAACCGCATCCCTTGCAGCCATATGATAAATTGTTGTACAAAGAGGCAGTGAGACATGAACCTATGTACTAAATGTGAAAGGGAGAGTGAGCTGTAAGGTGTGACTGAGCAGGAGGTATTGGGAATATGTATCAGATGCAGAAAGGAGGAAAACGGGTCATGGAGCGCATGGTGTTCTGCAGTCTGGCATTATATTCTCTTCTTGATTTTTAAATCAAAAACTGACCCTCTAATAGAGTAACAATGTAGAAATCAGTGCATAGTCTGGAACATAACACCTAAAGGAGGGGTGGGGCCCACCGGTGATTTCCCCTGTACTCCTATGGGCCAGTCCAACCTTGCTCCCGGCAGTGTGTTTCCAGAACAACATGCTGACTCTCTGAACTGTATGAATCAGCATGAGCGTGGAGCGTCCCATGATATCTGCTACACACTCCATTTTTATGCCCATGTGGCCAGGGAGTGTGTTGTCTACAGCTACCGGCATGTGCAAGACTTCAGAGGATTTGCCAAACCTTTTCCACCCATACAAATTCTGTGACAGAATCATTTCTCTATTTAAAAGTGTTTCAGTCAGGAGAATAACATTAGGCAAGTGGATTTCTGTACATATGTTTCTTTCAGGGGCATATGTAGAGAGGAGGGGGCCACTTTCCAGGAGTTCTGTGTAGCACCTCTCCAGCCAATGTGGGACATCAGAGAGGTAAGTATTTGGAAGTATGGGTGCAGCGTATGCAGTTGGGCCCCCCTGGATTTAGGGGCCCGTGTGCCCTGCACACCCTGCACTCATTCTAGATACGCCCCTAGTTTCTTTGTGTATGAAATCTTACCTCCACTCCCAGAAGGTTCCTGCAGCCCGGGGTCAGTGCACTCACTCTCTCCTGTGTCCTGCTGGCCACGCATCTGTCAGTCATACAATTCTTTATGTCATATTGCAGCAAACTTAAAGCACTTACAGTAAATAAATTTAAACACAAACGCAATAGGCTTCATGACCTTGAATGGATTTTGGAGTCTTTTTAGTAAGAAGCACAAAATCAGCAACATATATTTGGCTTTTCTTACAGAGATGTACAGAATTTATAAAAGTATAACCTGCCAGGACAAGACTAGCAAAAAAGACCTGTCCTGGCACGGAGACACCTCACAGGCTGTGGGCTCTTTTTGCTGTCTTACACAAATGTAAATTCCTGCAACATATACCTGTAGCCCAGTACATGCGCAAATCAGGGAGTGACCCATGACAGCATTGCATTGTGGGAGAAAGCGGAGAAATATCCTTTCTCTGTACCAGTGCGAGCGCTCATAGCGCCATCTAGAGATCGCAACAGGTATTGAAGAAAAGATGAGGAGGATAAATCTATGTATTTACTACACTTTTCTCTTTACTACAGACAAAGATGTCCAATATATTGTTTTCTACAGCTAAAATGCTGGAGAAAAGTCAGTTTTAGGATTACTAAATAGACCCTTTTGTGGGTTTACATTCAAGGCTGTGAGAGGAACATGGTCGTCCTAGGAAACATGGCGGCTCTAGGAATCCAAGGGGCCCCACCTAGGTGGAGGGATCCTTTAGAAAACTATCATCTTAGGTGGCGGCACAGCTTTAAAAATAATGCCATGCATTTTCCCCTATACCCCAACACTGACCCAACACTATTCACCCTCATTTACAAGTCCAAGTTTTCTACTGCAACACTAAAAAGATGATACTTTTCATATCACAAAGAATATAACATGTATAAATACTACAACAAGAACATGAGCTCTGTATTCAAAGAATTATTCATTTTAACTGGAGAGTCACAATGCATTAAACTTTAGGCTGCCAGACCCTTTAGCTGCTGCATCCAATACAAAGGCTGTAGCTCGGCCTCTGACGGTCTACAATAACACCGGTAGTGATCCTACTGCTCAGACAGAGCAGACAGACTGGATCTTGCTCTATGCGAAAAACTAATAAATTATCAGTCAGGTTGGCACTGCTGGGGGGGCTGGGCACGGTGGTGGTGGGTGGGTCTGGGGGCGTGATGACACATCATCATAGCATCACCCCCTGCTATGCAATGCAGCATTTACCGGCATTGTGAAGCAGTGGGTGGAGGCACTATGATGCAGTTCAACGCAAATTTAATCATCGGCCGCCTGTGCCACCCACTACATTCGGGAAGGGGGTGGCCACCTCTCCAGGTGGCCAGGAGCACCGCCCAATTTTTGGGAGCCTCCCGGCCGTCCAGTAGGGTAGGCAAGTATATGTGTTGTAGATCCTTTAATTTTGATTTACTGCAGACTGGAGCAGACAGACAAATGTTGGACATAAGTGTCTGTCACTACCACTTAGTAATAAAATGTCACTTGAAGCAATTTATATTAGAGAATAAAGTCATGCCTCATTCATGGATCACTCATTGAGCACAGAATATGTCTGTGTAACATGGATCAATAGCATGCTATGGAATATTAGCTCACCTCTCCCAGTTCTTCATGTTGGTCATGTTGTTGCATCATACATGTTTTTAAAATACTGGGGCATTTGATGGCAAACTCCAATGCATCGAACCAGCAGCTTCCTAGTATAAAGAGAATGAGGTCATTATAAGAATGCATACAAGTGATCAAGTGCTGGAAGTGCCCAGGAACCACAAACGTACACTCACCCCCTGAGTACACATAAAGGCTGGTGATTGCTGTGCTTACCTCTATTTGTATATTACTATAACAATCTAGTATATTACTATAACAACCTAGTATATAACCTCTGATATACACCAACATTATATTCATGTTACAGGAATAAATATTTCTATATGTGTCAAAATAATTTCACTATGGGGTCTATGTACCAAGCCTTGGAGAGAGATAAGTTGGATAGAGAAAAAGGGCCTGATTCATGTACACACGCAGGTCTGCGAGGCCTTACAGATGTGTAAAAGCGCTAGTGGGCGTTTCTATGCTGGCTTTGCGGGTGCAAACATTAGCATATTTTTGCATTAGATCCCTAAGCATAATTGCACCTACAATCACAATAGTTATCCGTAGTGAATCAGGCCCAAAGTACCAATCAGCTGCTAACTGTCCCTTTACAGGCTGTGTTTTAAAAATTACAGCTAGGAGCAGATTGGTTGGTACTTTTGGGTCTATTTACTAAGCCTTGGATGGAGATAAAGGGAACAGAGACAAAGTACCAGCCAATCAGCTCCTAGATGCTATGTCACAGGCTGTGTTTGAAAAATGACAGGAGCTGGTTGGTTGGTACATTATCTCTATTCGCTCTATCACCTACAAGGCTTAGTAAATAGACCACTAGATCTCCATCCACTTTCTCTCTCTCTCCAAGGCTTAGTACCATAGACAATGGATGGGATGCAGCAAAGCAGTTTTTGCGGTCAAACCTCTGAAAATGATATTTTTGGAGGTTTGCCCACTTACAGCATATGCACCAAGCCGCTTGATGCGGTGGGCAACTCCATCTTTAGAAGGTTATACCATATAGAATCTTATGGGCTTCTATTCACACTTCTCCTGAGAGGGATCCCTCCCAGAACCCAGGGTGGTGCATGCGTCACTTGAAGCGTGTGCAGAAGGACTCCTGGGTCCTAAACCCAGAAGTCCTTCTATCACAAAGGACAGTTTTTACCTTGAGAGCTGTCCTTTGTGATTTTTTTCAAAGCATACTGCATTAGTAAATGCCATAATGCTTGTGATGAGTGTCAGGATGCATCGCATTCAAAATGCGATATGTCATGCATTCCGCCCCCCATGTTATTTATCAGTAAGGGCCCTGTAATCCTTCTATTTCTTAAGTCACAATTATTATACGAGGGCTGATTGAAAAGTAATGAGACTGCCTCTGTTTTTCTGTCCCATAGGTAGATGTGGCAGCGCTAGGCTGGTTATTGTGAAGCTCATACATCAATGTGTCTGAACCTGCGGTTGGACTGCCGTAGTCTTTGTTTGGTCACAGCAAGTGGAAGATCTTTGTACATTTTGTCATGGCGGATGAGGAAGACGTGGCTGTGAGATTATGTCAGAGATGTGTGATTGAATTTTGTGTTAAACTTGGAAAAAGCAGAAATGAAACTCATGAAATGTTATGCCAAGCATACGGTGGAGAAACAAGTAGCTGTGCTGCAGTATTTCGGTAGTAGAAACACTTCAAAGAGAGTAATACATCAGTGACTGATGAAGTGCATTCTGGGAGATCATCCACCGCGGTTACAGATGTCAACATTGCCAAAGCTGCGGAGATGTTGCAAAATGACAGAAGGGTAACGTATGCAAAATTTCAGCTTCCCTTGACATCACATTCAAACGGGTTCAGCATATTGTGACAAAGGAACTGAGAATGTATTGAGTGTGTGCCAGGTGGGTACCCAGAAATCTCACAGAAGAGTAGATGTAATGACTAGTTAAATCGTGCAAGAACACCATTCGAATGTCGGAGAGAATACCTGATTTCCTGACATTGATTGTGACATGTAACGAATCGTGGATTTGTCATTATATCCGGAATCCAAAAAACAGTCCAGTGTATGAAAACACGCAAATTTGCCTCTACCCAAAAAATTTTGTGTGATTCCTATGGCATGTAAAGTCATGCTTCTGCTGTTCTTTAATTCGCACGGTATGATCCTATAGCACTGGGTTCACCATGGATAGACAATTAATGGTGTCTAGTATGAAATGTCCTGAAAACTCATTTGCATGGAGCCATGAGGAAGAAAAGACCACATTTGCTGAAGAAACAGTGGTTTTTGCTCCAAGACAATGTCCGACCACATGTTGCTGTTGTTGCATTGGCAGCACTGACTGAAATTAATGGGACAGCACTGGAACACCCTTCATATAGCCCAGCATGAGCTCGACAGCAGGAAATCCCAACAGCGGCAGGTAATTGATCTAACCCTCACCTCTCCTCCCCCTATCTCTAACCGTCCCTTAGGGGTGCCTGACCCTAAACTCCCCCCAGGGGGGCCTAAGCCTAAACCCCCTTACCACTCCCTAAACCTAACCCACCTTGGGGGAGCCTAACCCTAACCATTCCCTGAGGGTGCCTAACCCTAACCTTCCCCCTAGGGGTGCCTAACCCTAACCTCCCCACCCAAAACCTAATGCTAACCCCGTTAACTGCCCTAAACCTAACCCTCTCCCCTGTGGTTAACAGGACGGGCGCCCCGGACTTACCTCCTTCAAGCACGCATCGTCCTTCATTCCGGCATCTAGATTATGATAGGTGTCGGTATTTCGACACCTATCGTATATCCTTTGCTGGCATTCTGCAGTCGGGATAACTACATCCCGTTTCAGATATGTAGTCACTTGATATTGACATTTTGTATAATGTCCTCTCTTTCCATGAAACTTAGAAACATCTGGTTGCTACTCCTCACTTTATTACTTCTGCCCTATACATGGCAGCCACAAAGGGCCTGATTCTGGGTAGGATGCTGCAGACCCCATGTGTGCATCTTTGCCAGTATTACTTCTGTGACTTTATGCCACAAGCCCTTCCCTGGTGTACAGCCGGCATGTGCCATCACTGAGACGCCCACTATGAGCACTGCTTGCTGCGTCTTTAGACTCAACCATTGGTCGCACCATGGAAACTTGCACCAGCCCAATGCTAGGTACAAATTGTCTATCAGAGCATGGCCTCCAATGGGAATGATTGTGCTTCTGTGACACGCCCATAAGATGGACCATCTCTGTGCCAATCAGCCACCTCCCAGTCACCACACAGAAATGCCCAATACATTTTCAAGACATTTCCTAGGCTGCGCATCTCAGTCGCGATTCTTTGCGCACGGACTCTGGATAATCACTCCGCTACGTCCAACATCAACATTATGTCCGACTCAGAATCACACCCAGTCTGTGCTCGGTGTATTGCTCTGTGCCGCTACTGCCCATCTTACAGAGTAATGTGACCTTAATGCTTCTGTAAGCTGGTTATTATTACATTAAACGTTTTAAAGCCTTTACAAAAAAAGAGAAGCTTCTAGAATCGGGCACCATCCTATCTGTAGTGTGAGCCTGATTCAGAGTTGTGCGCACACCCGATGGTTTCCATACAACTCTGATGGTGGTTGTGATGCATGTGCAGATCTTATACTGTGAGATCCCTCACAGTGCCCCCTAAGCCACAGCACGATTGATATGCTGCTGTCGTTTGGGGGCAGGGAAGTGATAGTGACAGCCAATGTCCCAGAAAATGGTGGCATCAGCCATGTTTTCTGGGCATGCCTAGGTCAGCCTGCATCTTCTGACCCAGCTTCACTGGTCCTGGCAGCATGTAATACACGGCCATCCTGAGTAGATGGTTGATGTTCACACAAATGAGCGCGGAGGCAGCAGCAGATCACAGAAGCCGGCAGGATGTACCTATTACACAAGATGCCTCCTGCAGCATTAGCACAGTGACTGTGTGATAGGGTACAAGGGCATGGTATCAAAACTCTGGCTGTCGGGATGCAGCATCCTAACTGCCACAATCCCGACACCCATAGGAACTAAAGGTAAGTCTCCCCCTAAGTCCTACCCTTAACCTCCCTCCCCGGTGCCTAACCCTAACCTACCCCCTAGTGGCTAAGCCTTCCCCACACCCTAAACCTAACACCCCCTCCCGGTGCCTAAACCTAACCTCTGCCCCTAGTGCCTAAACCTAACCTCAACTTCCCCGAACCCTAATCCTAACACTCCCTCCCCGGTTCCTAACCCTAACCCTCCCCCTAGCGCCTATCCCTAACCCTGCTATGTAACGCTAACCTCCCCCTAACACCCCGATACTTACCTTCAGGATGCTGGCGGTCGGGATACTGGTGCCGGAATCTCGACCTGTCTGGATTTCGGTGCCGGCATTCAGACTGTCAGCATCCTGCACACCGGGAAGCCAACTACTTTCCGGTACCAGTCTGTATCAGGCCCTATGTCACATGGCTCCATTGTGCGGATATGGAGAGCTGCATGTTTAATCCATAAATTCTAAGTGGGAGCATTTGGCTCAGATTGTAATTGGCAATAAAATATAACAAAACCGTCATAGAGCAATCCAAGGGGAAGGCACTTTCCTTATAGTAAACCTATCCCCCTTCCCCATAGGAACATAACAGCTTACCATTCCATTCTGTTGGTGCCCGAATGATCAGGTAGTGGACTGGGAGAGGTAGTGTGAAGGATGGAATTGTTTCACCATTAGGCCCCTAAAAATCAGACATAATTATTTGTAGGTGATAGTCAATATATTAAGCCAACCACACATACATCATTCATATTACTGTGAATCCTATGAATTTCAGACAGATCTTGTAAAATGTATATTTGTTAAGCCAGCATGCACTAAAATACATGATTCTTAACATGATATTTCTATCAGTAGTTGTAATGTCTTACAAATGTAATAGTGTACAAAGCTCTGCTTACCATAACACCCCATATAGATCTCTTATTAGGATGGCGGAGTTTGAAGCTGAATCCATTCTTCTGTGATGGCCACTCACTAATTTCACACGGTGTTAGGTGGACGGTACCAACCCATTGCTGTAAATTGGGGGACTTGTATAGAAGCATCACTCCTGGTCTTAGGATGCACCAAAGTTTCATCCAGCCTTTGAATATTCCCCGAATCTAGATGAAAACATACAATCTTTAACTAATGTGAAGATAAGAAAATCCAGATCCAAGTCACCAAACCCAAAATAGGTGTAATTGGATTGTCTTTACTCTGTGTGGAAAAATAAAACTTCATCTAGACTAAGCTCAAAGCAGCCAATGTTTCTACAGGATAGTATAATTCTAGATAAAAGTAACTGTACTGCAGTCATAGTATTTATTAATTAACACACATGTTTTGCAATTATTTTACAGAGTACAGAGACTATTTCAGACATTCACATCAGTCCGTGCCCCAGCTGAGCTTACAATCTATATTCCCTACCAGGGCCACCATAAGTGGGGGACTGCTGAGCCTGGAGTCCCGGGCCAGAACATTGGCAGAATAGGAGGGGGCCCGTGCTACTCGATTAAATTATAGGAGGAAGGCCTCCTCCAATCCCCACTGATGGACCGATTCCCCAATTCCCCCTTCAGTCTATGATCGCAATGGGGGTGGAGCCAATGTGACAAGCCTCACCCCCAAACACCTGCAAATCGCATCATTTTGGAGGGGACGGGGCCTAATGATGTAAGGTGCCCGCCCCCATTAGCAACCTGCTGTTGCATTAGAAGTGTAAGTATGTACATCCTTCTCATAAAGTCCTAGTAATAACAGATGGATGAAACTCGTTGAAGCTGTAATTTAATCTGCTCTGGGACCTGTATGGTTTGCTGCTGTTCTCTCTGGCTCAGATAAGCTTTTTTTGCACTGATTAAAACTCTGTGCACATTTTTTAATATACGCTTAACTTATATTGTTTTTGTTAAATAAATTACTTTTTTAAGCATACTGCACTATATATTTTGTATATCTGTACTTCTTGGGATTTGATTCCAGGATTAATCACTATTACAAGCGCTCTTAGCCCAAAGGTATTCCCTGGGCTTTATATATGGTATGTGTGGAGTCTATAGAATTTATATGACACTAGGAAAGTTTAAATTTAATGCACTAGGAGATGCCTTTTGCTTTTATTTTATCATATATATATATATATATATATATATATATATATATAAAATTAGAAACACCCCCCAAGAAAAAAAAACCTGCGTTTTGCCCCTGCCCTTGTCAATAATTTTTTTTTTCTCCTTCAGAGCCAGCGCGCGTGACTTCATGTGGTCACTCCACAACGCTGAAAGGAAGAGGTCAGAGGAGCTGCGACGCATGAGGAGCAGCGCCAGCCAGACCTGGAGGAGAAGAGGTCAGAAGGACGGAGCATTCTTCAAGGCAATAAGGTAAGTCATGACTCATGAGATTTAGCGGTAGCAGGGGGTCCCAGGGGCCCTATCTATTTTGTCAGTCCTGGGCCCCACAATTTCTGATGGCAGCCATGTTCCCTACCACATAGAAACACACAGGGCTTCATTTATTATCCACCAGTAGTGTACGTACAACATTCCCCAATCTACACTAAACCTACATCCTTCTGCACCAAACCTGCGCACACACAGATGCAGATGGATGGTCTGTGCAACGTATGTCAGTAGAACAGAAGGTTTGTTTAATGCGGATACCTCATATAATTTTGGGTATCTGTGCACTTCAAGCTGATGGCACCAAACAGCTATTCTCTCTGGGATAGTGAGTAGATGATACCGGGAGGGTGTCACAATGCTGCTTGCTAGAAAAGTGCCGTTTAGATCAACCCATGATCTATCTATACATGTACCCCAGTCTGAGATGGATCACTCTGTGCTACCCAGATTTCCCCAAACACTGGCTGCTCATCAAGACACAACAGCTGTACAGTCACATTAAGCAATTGAAGCTCTAAATCTTTTGTGACACAACATATATTTTATACAAGATAACAATGTGCTTCTGCTAAATACAATATTAACCATTGTTTCTTTGCCACAAGAATTGTCAAGTTTTTTTATTAACAAATGAGGTTACAAAAATCAGTAATAAAACAATTTTTGTGTAAAAAAAAATAGCATCTTCCTGGGGGGAGTCTAGCAGACCCCTGAATAATTATCCTCAGACATCAGTAACATCATCCTCCCCATCCCTGTAGCATTTTCCAATCACCCTTGTATAACCCCCAGAAGCATTCCCCCTGCTGTTGGTGCCTCCTATAGCATTATCTCACCACCCGTTTCCTATTCCCATCACCTCTATAAACTTTGGGCACCTCCTGTAGCATTACCTTCCACCCCCCCCCCCCACACACACACACACACAAATACACACTACCTCTGTGGCCATAGATCTCTATTTGACATTTCAAGCCCCCGCCCACCCCAATAGTCCTTGATCTCTCTATTTGCAGTCCCTGCAAGCATTTTTGTAGTTTCAAAATCATTGGCTATCACAGAACGCTGATGTCACAGCCTTTCCAGGAAGGGGAAATGATTTCCTCCACTCTGAGTCTGCCAGAAATGCCCAATGAGAATGACAGCCTGCAGTTGTATGGGACGGCACAGTGTCAGGGAAAGACCACCTGCCTGTGGTTACACCCTATGTGACCATTCCAGGTAAGTGGTTACAGGATCATCATTCTAGTTATTAGTTATGTTTGCTTCACCTTCAGCCAATCAGACTTCACAATGAATGATGGGTCAGTCTGGATGATGTTGAATTTTGTATTCACCACTTTCTTCTCTTTGCCAGTTTTGGTTTGGACCTGAAATTATAGCACAAAGAAGAACATTAAGCAGGTACAAAGATTGTTTTTTCATGCATTTCAGGGTTTTCATGTAAAAATAAAAAAACATTTGGGTAATCACCCTTATCAATGTCAATGTTTGGGACACCAGTAAGAATTATCAACTACTGAAGGGAACAACTTATATCATTTTAGAGGAAATCTCATAAAATCTGCTACAGAAATGATGGCCTGATTCAGCATTACATGTACAGTATGTGCTATGCTGAACGCGGATTCCTGATTATCGGGATTATGCGCAGGACCCATTCTGTACATGTGCAGGACAGATCCTGTCTAATCACACGCAGGTCCCTGTATGCCTCTGCCTGATTGGCAGACAGAGACATTTATGGGGCGGTGCTGGAGTGGGGACAGCTGGCGTTCCTGAAAATGGGGGCGTGTTATCCCCATTTTCTGGGAATGGCAAGGTCAGGATCTGCATCCACAGATGCAGTTTCCTGGCCTCACAGGCCAGCCAGCCTATGTAAGCTAAGGCTTACTCAGCCATCCACCAATGCGATGGTAGCAATAGCTATTAGAGCCCAGGGCCGGATTAAGGTCTGTGGGGGCCCCTGGGCAACAAACATGTGGGGGCCCATATTAAATGTGTCAAACTGGGGGTATGCGCAATGGGGACCTTATGTAGAGCCCCCAGTAGTGTCAGTGCCCACAGTGGTAGTGCTCCGTATGCAGTGTACCCAGTAGTAGTGCCCCTTATGCAGTGCCCACTATGCAATGCTCCCATTAGTAGTGACCCCTGTAGTAATGCCCTCTGTATAAATGCCCCCAGTAGTAATATCCCTGTAGTTGTGCCCCAAATAGTAATGCCCCCAGTAGTAATGCCCCCCTGTATGTGCCCAATAGTAATGCCTCCTGTATAAATCCCCCAGTAGTAATACCCCTGTAGTTGTGCCCCCCAATAGTAGTGCCCCCAGTAGTTATGCCCTCTGTAGTAGAGCCCCCAGTAGTAATACCCCTCTATTACGGCCCCCAATTCTAATGCTCCCTCTGTAGTAGAGCCCCCAATAGTAATGCCCCTGATTAATGCAACCAGTAGTAATGCCTCTCCCTCCGAGTAATGCCCACTCCCCAGTAATAATGCCCCCCAGTAATGCATCCAGTAGTAATGCCTCCCCCCTCAAAGAGTAATGCCCCAGTAGTAATGCCTCCCCCTCCGAGTAGTGCCCCCTGTAGTAATGCCTCCCCCCCATGAATAATTAATCTTTCTTTTGTCAATTTCCTTCTTATCTCTATTGCCATCTCCTACACCATTGTACAGCCTGTCACATACAACGCTGACCTCACACAACTCCATGACATGTCATGATCTCCCAAGCAATCAGCACACAAATAATCTGTACATCTGATGATATGAATAGCTACAGATTGTTCTATCCACATTCACTTAAAAGCTGGGACATTCCAGACAAGCAGACATTGAGGACTGACTACAAAATGGTGCTCAGTCATTAGTCACACCCATACTGACAGGAAGAGTTGGTACAGAAGTAGTAGTAACATCTGAGCGGGAGGTTTTCAGGTTTCTATCCTCATTTCAGATTGGAGAATTTTACTCATCAGCAAACATCTCATCAAACACTTAGGGGTAAATTTACTAAGTGGTGGCTTACAAAAGTCACCGCTTCTTAGTAAGCCCGAAGGCTGACAATTAGGCATGAGGGACATTAATTCACAAGTGTTTTGAGTGTTGCCAGTTTAATACATTGTTGGTTAGTGCCCTTTTAATTTTATCTGGTCTTAGGCAGCCACTGAATGTTCATGGCGGATGGCCTTGGGGTATTTAAGGGAGAGCTGCATGTAAATCTGTCTCTTTGTTCCAGTTTTTCCCACAATCCTTCCCTCTTCTTTTGTTCGATTGTATGTTTGATGTTTGTTAGATGGGTGCAGAAAAGAACGGCACTTGTTTAGTTATGGGTGTGCTCTCCTTGAAAGTGGAGTAAGGTGTCAGCTAATTGTCCAGTGGCGTATTTACCAATTGGCCAGGATGGCACTCGCCAGGGGTGCTGGCCAAAGGGGGGGGGCGCCGTCCAGCAGTGCTACCAGGTTAGCGGACTACCCTGCTAGTCCCCTGGGCCCCAAGTGTAGGGCAGACCGCAGTGAGAGCGGTCTGTCCTACACAGTTTACAAACACACACAACTGTCTGTTTGTTATAGCAGCCAGCCAATGAGAGTCAAACAGACTCTCATTGGCTGCTGCATCCACAGAGGGAGGCGGCTGGAGCTCACTTATGAGCTCCGCCTTCCGGCTCCCCCCCTGCAGCGGGTGATGGGAGAGACATCATGACGTCTCTTCCAACCCATAGTGCAGAGCGAGAGCGGGCTCAGAGAAGTGGACAGCGGCGGTCGTCGGCAGGAGCGGGGACCAGGTAAGTTGCTTTTTTTTTTCTGACACAGCATAATGGGGGAGTGTGGCTTCTAGGGGGCACTGTATAGGTGGTGGCTGCTACTGGGGGCATGTTATGGGGGGTGGCCAAAACTGGGGGCCGCTACTGGGGGCACGTTATGGGGGGGCTGGCCATTACTGGGGGCCGCTACTGGGGGCACGTTATGGGGGGATGGAACAGGGGGCACTGTATAAGGGGGACTACTACTGGGGGCACTGCATAGGATGGACTACTACTGGGGCACTGTATAGGGGGACTACTACTGGGGGCACTGCATAGGGGGACTACTACTGGGAGCACTGCATAGGGGGACTACTACTGTGGGCACTGTATAGGGGGACTACAACTGGGGGCACTGTATATGGGGGACTACTACTGGGGGAACTGTATAGGGGGACTACTACTTGGGGCACTGTATAGGAGGACTACTACTGGGGGCACTGTATATGGGGGACTACTACTTGGGGGCACTGCATACGGTGGACTACTACTGGGGGGCACTGCATAGGGTGGACTACTACTGGGGGGCACTGCATAGGGTGGACTACTACTGGGGGCACTGCATAGGGGGGACTACTACTGGGGGGCACTTCCTGAAATTATGGGGGGAGGGGGACACCAGTCCATTACCTTGCCAGGGGCGCTCGGATCCCTAGATACACCCCTGCAATTGTCCTGGATGGGAAATGGCTATACCACCCGGACGGGTGCTTAGAAGAAAGGAGAGTTGATCACCAATGCTTGGCTTGTGTGTGTGTGTTTGTTTGATCTGTTTGTTATTATTGTCATGTGCATTCTTTTTGTGCCGTCACCAATATGAGTTTAAATTATATTTAAAAATGTATGTTTGTCAAAAATAAAACTTGATAAAGATTTAAAATGCCAACACTGTTGTCCATGTCTTTATTTTAGGAGTTAAGTTGCATTATTGATAAGGTATTATAAGGGTACATGAAGAACACATATTAGTGAGTTTATCATATATAAGCAGGAAATTTAAAACAGCAAGACTATTCAAGGCAAAACACGCTGTGTTTCTTTGAATAGTAATAACATCCTAAATTTCCTGTTTAAACATGATATGAACGCCATTGCTTAGTAAATTTACCCCTACGTCTGACTTTAGCCTATACATTATCATTACAAAAGGCTACAGTGGGAAGTCAGAGCAAGAAATTCAGCTTCATAATTAAAATTTCAATTTAGACGTTATTTTAAAGGAGATTAAGAATAAGTCTCTAACTCTGTCTCAGATATTAAGGAAGTGCTCCCATAAATCAATTATTAATGGATTATAAAATATTGATCTAGGATCAGTAGATAGATACGTCATATCTTGTATATGATAAAGTAACAGAACAGGAACTAAATAGTTGCCATCACAAATAATGCACAACCATGAAAACTTTCCTAGAAACATTATATTAGTAGGTTTAGGTTATGTATCTAGGACACTGATGACATACAGCAAGTGTACCATGTGACCACATAAATGTATTGTGGAAGCATACCGTGAGTTCCACATGTTGCTAAATATGCTGTCAAATACATACAGAAATATATACACACGTTGGCAAGCTATAAAATTGTTAAATGAAGTTATAAAAAAATCAATATAAAAAACAAACAAATACTAAATAATATTAATAAACAACATATAAGTATAAGAAAAGTAATTATTACTAGTTCATGGCTTAAATAGAAAGGAGATTAAATTACTATTAGAACGGTTCAGTGCTTACAACTGTACTACCAATATATTCTATTGAGGTCCTCACTATGGGGGAGATTTAGTAAATCTTAAGGTGCCCACACACATAGCGATTTTTAACCCGATCTGGCCGATTCCGACACAATGGAACGACAAATCAGGTAAAAAATGCCCAAATCGTACGTCCCCACTCACGATCACGATGCGATGTGTGCCCCCGCAGGTAGCACATCGCATCATCAGATCTGCCATGCTGTACAGCAGATCTGACAATCTAGGACACAATGCACTATAAAAATGTCTGGCTGCAGGAGATCGGATGAAGATTGGACAGCAGATAGTGTGCAGATCAGGTGCTGAGCTGCCGGGGAGAGTTTCAAGAGAAATCGGACACATCGTCTGATCGTAATAATATCGGTATGTGTGTGGGCACCTTTAGAGGGGTCTATTTATTAAGCCTTGGATCAGTGATTCCCAACATAGGTTCACAAGGCACACTAATAGTCCTGGATTTAGTGATATCCATGATTGAGCACAGATGGTTGAATCAATATAACTGAGGTACGAATTAAGTCACTTGTGCTCAAGTATGGCTATCCCTAAAACGTGGACTGTTAGTGTGCCTTGAGGACCATGGTTAGGAACCCCTACCTAAAAAGCAGCTCCTAACTGTCATTTTTCAAACTCAGCCTGTGACATGGCAGTTAGGAGCTGATTGGCTGGCACTTTATCTCCGTTCACTTTATCTCCATCCAAGCCTCAGTAAATAGACCCCAGAGAGAGATAAAGTGGAGAGAGAGAAAGTACCAACTGCTCCTCTTCTGTCATTGTACAGGGGCTGTGCTAGAGATATGACAGAAGCTGGTTGGCTGGTACTTTATCTATAAATCTCCCCCATTATGATGATATATTACTACCAGCAGGATACACAGATTGTACTGACAGATCAGGCAGGTTACAGACCACTGCATTGTGAGGTAACTAAGAATTTACCTTAAGAGACGCCTTTGTTGGCAGTTTGCTGGTGGTGGCAGCAACAATGTCCTGTGTAGAGCTGGGGCATAAATCACACTCCAACTACAAATAATAATATAGACAGGGGGCACAAGAAAACAAACATTGGAGAAAAGAGATAAAAGGTTCATTATAATTTGTAACAAAATAAAACATTTAATATATGTAGTAAAGCATGTACTTCATTAAAACTATGGGGGTCATTCAGACCTGCTCATGAGCGGCAGTACGCTCGCAAGCGGGTCGATGTTCCCCCACTGCGCATGCGCACGACAGAGGGAGCTCCGTCGTGCGCATGCGCGAGACCCGGCGAGCGACGGGCTCTCCATCGCTCAGGGTCTCGCACCAAAGGGGGCGTGCTGTCGATGTTGATTGACAGCACACCCCCTTTGGTGGGCATGCCGGGGGCGTGCCAGCCAGATGGAGGCGTTCCCATGGGAACACCTACCATCTGAAGCCGGCCCCACTGACATCACTAGTGATGTCAGTGGGAGTGATTTTGGCTCTGATAGAGCCAAAATCACTCCTGGGCTTGCGGAAGCGAGACCCTACCGCAGGGTCTCGTCGCAAGCCCGATGGACGCGATGGTCAAGACCATCGCGACCATCATCATGGACGCTCGCATAAGCTGTGGGTGGTAACCCACAGCTATACGAGCGTCCAAGAGGCCGCTCCATTTTCAGGGAGGAGGGCCCTGATTCAGAGCGAGCGCTCTGGTCAGAGCGTTCAGCTCTGAATCAGGCCCCATATCCAGCAGCATTAAAATTGTATTACTGCATTTACCTAGTCTAAAATACAGAATTTGTCTGCATACACTTTATTAGCACTTGTCTAGAGCTCTCCGCCCCGCACGTGACACCGTCTGATAATCTACCTGGTTCTACAATACACTATCTGACATTCTACCTGGTTCTACAATACACTGACAATCTACCTGGTTCTACAATACACTATCTGACAATCTACCTGGTTCTACAATAATCTGACAATCTACCTGGTTCTACAATACACTATCTGATAATCTACCTGGTTCTACAATACACTATCTGACATTCTACCTGGTTCTACAATACACTATCTGACAATCTACCTGGTTCTACAATACACTATCTGATAATCTACCTGGTTCTACAATACACTATCTGACAATCTACCTGGTTCTACAATACACTATCTGACAATCTACCTGGTTCCACAATACAATATCTGATAATCTACCTGGTTCTACAATACACTATCTGACATTCTACCTGGTTCTACAATACACTATCTGACATTCTACCTGGTTCTACAATACACTATCTGACAACCTACCTGGTTCTACAATACACTGACAATCTACCTGGTTCTACAATACACTATCTGACAATCTACCTGGTTCTACAGTTACACTATATGACAATCTACCTAGTTCTACAATACACTATCTGACAATCTACCTGGTTCTACAATACACTATCTGACAATCTACCTGGTTCTACAATACACTATCTGACAATCTACCTGGTTCTAAAATACACTATCTGACGATCTACCTGGTGCTACAATACACTCTCTGGCAATCTACCTGGTTCTACAATACACTATATGACAATCTACCTGGTTCTAAAATATACTATCTGACAATCTACCTGGTCCTACAATACACTATATGACAATCTACCTGGTTCTAAAATATACTATCTGACAATCTACCTGGTTCTACAATACACTATCTGACAATCTACCTGGTTCTACAATACACTATCTGACAATCTACCTGGTTCTACAATACACTATCTGACAATCTACCTGATTCTAAAATACACTATCTGACAATCTACCTGGTTCTACAATACACTATATGACAATCTACCTGGTTCTACAATACACTATATGACAATCTACCTGGTTCTACAATACACTATCTGACAATCTACCTGGTTCTACAATACATTATATGACAATCTACCTGGTTCTACAATACACTATATGACAATCTACCTGGTTCTACAATACACTATCTGACAATCTACCTGGTTCTACAATACACTATATGATAATCTACCTGGTTCTACAATACACTATATGGCAATCTACCTGGTTCTA
This sequence comes from Taudactylus pleione, assembly GCA_031769625.1. Taxonomy (NCBI): domain Eukaryota; kingdom Metazoa; phylum Chordata; class Amphibia; order Anura; family Myobatrachidae; genus Taudactylus; species Taudactylus pleione. The sequence continues at coordinate 1,167,880 of JAUIMM010000085.1, forward strand.
AAATACACTTTCTGACAATCTACCTGGTTCTACAATATACTATCTGACAATCTAACTGGTTCTACAATATACTATCTGATAATCTACCTGGTTCTACAATACACTATCTGACAATCTACCTGACTAAAATACACTATCTGACAATCTACCTGGTTCTACAATACACTATATGACAATCTACCTGGTTCTAAAATACACTAAATGACAATCTACCTGGTTCTACAATACACTAAATGACAATCTACCTGGTTCTAAAATACACTATCTGACAACCTACCTGGTTCTACAATACACTACATGACAATCTACCTGGTTCTAAAATACACTTTCTGACAATCTACCTGGTTCTACAATACACTATCTGACGATCTACCTGGTTCTACAATACACTATCTGACAATCCACCTGGTTCTACAGTACACATTTAAATCTTGCTTAATGGATAATGGATTTTTTTTTTCATTATGTTCCTTAAGTAGATTGTTCTTGTACCAGATAACTGTCTAAGCTACCCTAAGTAACTAGTAAGGTCACCCAGCAGAAGTGGGTAGGAAAAAGCTTACCTTGCTCTTGGACATTACACTTGAAGACTTTTCCTCTCTTTCTTTCTCTTCATTATTTTCTTGGTTAAACCCTAAAGAGCAAAAATAGATTTTACCATTCAAATATATAAATAATTAAAAAGGAGAAATATGGGATTGTCAGCACTGGTGAAACCCAAGTGCCAGCACAAGCAAGCAGTATAAGAGGGGTACAAACAAAGTTTAAGAAATTTACCTCTTTTGCGAAAAGAGAATTTAGAGCATAAGTTATACATGGCTGTATACACATCACATGTACAACATAAAATGCACAGCATGAACTGCACAGCACAAACAGCATAACATGGAATGCATGACATCACAATGACTGCCATTTATGATCTCATACATGTAAAACAAAATTTGCATAATTTATGCAAGTGTTTACTATGTTAAAGAGAATGTACAGTATATCACTGCTAAATTACTATAGGTCTAAAAATTAAAGCATTAAACAGGCAAGAAGTGTTCTACCTGTGGATAAAGACACAAAAAAGTTTAACAAAACACCTCACAAGTCATATTTTTAAAATATAATATTACCATCTCTTTTTTTTTTAAAGAAAAAAACATTGTTTAGCCAGTAAAGTTTTTAGGCAATAAGCCACATTTTACACCCCAAATTGGCTACTGGGAGTATAGGCCAATCAGAAATTATGGCTAACAATTAATATTATGTGAGTAAAATAAGCAGATCAAAACTGTTCTCTCTATAGAACAATGTGACAAGTAAATCCCTACTGCCCCATTGATCTGTAGCGTTACAAACTTGCTGTGGTCCCTTAACCTCTGCTCCTACTGTACCTCCTCATTGAACTCTGCTTCCCCCCACTGACCTATGCTCCCAGTCCCCTTTGCTCTAGCCCAGTATTATCTTAACATATGGGCATGTGGCACCCCAGTATAGCTGAATGGGGTGACTGGAAAATGTTATTTCAAGACTGAATAATCACCCTGCTATATATATGAAATTTCATGTATTTATATAGGAACAATATTTATGGCAAATCATATGTTAATTCATATACTTACACAATGTTAAATAGTTAAAAATGTGAAAGTTAGGAGCGATGCATGTTAGCTGGTTTATTTAAAACTAAAAATATAACTTAATGTGCTATTGCTGACCTTCTTGTTCACATTGGTGACAGTGTGCCCTTATTCTCTTTTATTGGTAGATATTTTGCATTGCACTATTGTTGGTATATGTGTTATTAACCCATTTCTTAACAGTCGTACAGAGGACTGCAGCAGAACCTACTGACCTGGGACCCAGATAAATAAAATCTATCCATGAATCCAAGTGTAATTTACTGACTGCACAATGTAAATCGTATAGTGTCATGTAATGTGGAAATTGTGGTTATGCTCAGTTGTGTGAACTGCTATCGTTGAATAAATTCATACATACTGTTGTTTGAAAAACATTCTTCCCAGAACTAACCTCTTTGCCTCACTGAAGTAATAAGAGAACCAAAAAATAATACAGCCTGGTAAGGAAACAGGCACCACATCTGGGACTGACATTTAAGTGGGCTGGTACAGGCACACTGGGCAGCTGCTCAGGGCCCCATGATTCTAGAGGCCTTCGAGCAAAGGTGGGCTGATGTGGGGCATCTGCCCCCTGGGATGGTGCCTTCAGCTTCTTGGGAGGCATGTAGGGAATGCTGCCCACCCGACTGCTCTGGTTGTGTGTAATCCACAGTCAGAGTGGCCTGGGAGCATCTTTCTCTGCCTGCCTCTCAGCTACCAGCAATATGCATGGAACAAGCGGCTGCACACCGAAGCTATTCAATACACTGTGCTGTATGATTGGAGAACTACAAGAATTAACAAGGGTGTTAAGGCGCGTTAACCGGCATTCTCTGACCAAAGTGCCGGGCGCGCAGCTGTTAGCGCAGCGCTATGCAGAAAAACTGCTGCACGCCCAGCACTTTGGTCGGATTTCTCCTCACATCCCCAGGGGGGTGTGAGAAGAAATCCTTAGCGCGACCAAACAGCGCAGTGTATTGAATAGCTTCGGGAGTCCCTCCCGTCACTATTCAATAGCGCGTTCAATTGAATTCCTCCCCAAGATGAAGACAGGGAAATATGCTCCCTGGCAGCACTGATTGTGAATTACACATAGATTGCCCAGCAGCATTCTTTACCTGCCTCCGAGGATGTAGCCAGACAGTGAATGGCTATCAGCATGTCGATTTGTGGATGGCTGTAGTGTAGCTATCCAACAATCAGAGTGCCGAATTGCCAGGCACTGTATGGAAGTATATGAAGAGATGGCATGGAACCGAAGAATGGGTAGTGGAGGCAGTGGGTTTCCAGTTGTAGGGGCCCCAGTGCATTGCATTGCCCAGGGCCTACAATGCTGATAAGATGGCCCTGCTGTACCCAGCTGACCTTTACTCCGTCCCCTCACTGAACTCTGGGGCCTATTCAGACCCACTCGCTAGGATACGTTCACATGCAGCAAGCCGATGTTTGCATTGTGCGCATGCAGTGCATGGGCGAACCAGTCCGAGCTATCGGGAAGCATTTGCTCGATGCGCATAGACAGCCCGTCTGATTGAGTGACAGGAGAAGCCATTTGTGGGTGGTGACAGGGGCTGGCTGTAAGAAATGGGGGAGTCAAGGGCCTGATTCAGACCCGATTCAGACCCGCTCGCGAGCGCATAGTGCTCGCAAGCGGGTCAATGGTGGCCTAGTGCGCATGCGTGGCGCACACCACGCGTGTGCGCAAGCCCTGTAGCGAGTGAGAACTTCACTCGCTCAGGGGCTCGCAACAAAACGGGGCGGCTGTCGATGTTGATCGACAGCTCGCCCCGTTTTGTAGGCGGGTAGGAGGAGTGGCTGCACAAATGGAGGCGTTCCTGAAGGAACACCTGCCATTGGTGGGCGGCCCTACTGACATCACTCATGATGTCAGTAGTGAACTTCCTGCTCTATTAGAGCAGGAAGTCCACTCGGCATTGCGAGTGCTGAGACCCTACCTTAGGGTCTCCTCGCAATGTTGATGGTCGCGATAATCGCGACCATCGCCAGGCCACTCGCACAAGCTGTGGGTGGTCACCCACAGCTATGCGAGCGGCCTGGAGGCGGAAATTAAAAAAAAAAATGCCCTGATTCAGAGCGAGCACTCGCAAACAGCGCCTCTGAATCAGGCCCATAGTCCATTGTTTAAAAAGGTCTGCATCAAGCCGAGCTAACTGATCCCACATTACCACTGTATACACAATAATCAGCAACTGATTGAATATGTTGGGTATTATTATCATTGTTATTATTATCCTTTATTTATATGGCGCCACAAGGGTTCTGCAGCTCCGAACAAAGTACATAAACAGTTGAGCAGAACAAGAGAACAGTGACTTACAGTACAAGACATTGCAGGACAAGTACATATTATATAAACCTTGCTGCAACAGTAGCAGGATAGTAGAAGTCAAGGGTTAGATGCTGTTGTAAGGAGTATGGACCGGAGTAGATAATAATATAAGTAAGGGATGGAAAAGTGCGTGGAAGAGGGCCCTGCTTGTGAGAGCTGACATTCTAAAGAGGAGGGGCAGATGGGGTAGACTGTGAGCATGGGACAGGAGGGTTGGCTTCCTACTATATGTGTGGGAGTCACTTATCAATTGTTTAGGGGTCCAAATATACTTGCCAAGTGGATAGACCAACGTAGAGGCCCTCTCTAAATCACAAATGGTTTCTGCAGTGAGGGAAAGGACCAGTCTTGCAATTGAGCTAGCAGGTATGCTTCTTAATACCTCTTCAACTAAAGCAACTGAAGACTATCACACTTTTTAGGGAGGGTCATGCAGTTATATGCGATTCTGGAGAGCTTCTATTTCAAATATAACCGGACATTAGTCATCAATAGCCGAGTATTTCGCAGACAAAATGTATGGGACAGAACACAATATACATTCAGTTTGGTAATACGGACATCTTAAAAGTCAGCATACAGCCCAACCAGGAGACCTTGTGGTTCATTCACCACTGCATGAGGGCTGTAATTTGAGTTATCAAGGCTATTAGGTAGACTAGGACTGTCATCCTCCAAACTGAGGCAAATTTAGATCTTGAAAGCAAAAGTTTTAATGAAGATACATTAATAAGGAGCAGCTTATTATGATTCACTTTCTAGTAGGACACCAAACTAAATGAGTCAATTAAATGGTGTAGATCAAGCAACAAAGTCTCTGTTTTTCTAATAAAGAGGAGCACATCATTTACAAAGAAGCAAAGCTTGTGCAATGTGCCATGAACCTCAAGTCCAGAGCAGGTATGGACTTTGGACCTCATTCAGAGCTGGATGCTATTTGCAGACGCTCATTCTGAAAAAGGGGCCGGATATTTAAATTAAGCGCTCGCTCTTTGCGGTCTGTTGACGCCTCTATGTCTGAACGAGCGAACGAAACATGCGTTCGCTATTTCGAAAAAACGCCCCTTGGCCGCTCGCATCATACGTCATCTCCGCTATTTATTAGATTAATCGAGTACATGAACTGCTCGCTATTCTTGTGGTAGCATTTTCCTACCGCAATCATGCGAGCAGTTCAGGCTAAAAGTCAACCAAGTGACGTGGTCGATGACGCTGCTTTGTTAATTATGCACACCCTTAAAACGCCCGTTTTGACTGTTTGGCACACCTGCGTTCGGATCTCCACTCCCCGTTTTCAAGCACCTTCCCCTGTTACCACCCACAAACGCCTCATCTTGTCACTCAAATTAGCAGGCATTCGCTATTTTGCGAGCACACGATTTCCGACTGCACTGACTGTTTCACGCATGCGCATAACAAACCATACGCATGCGCAGATGTACGAACATCGCTCGGAGCGAACAAGCGGCCGCTTACGAGCGGCTCTGAATCAGGCCCTTTCTTCACTAAGGGCTCAATCGTCAATACACAATAAGGGGGAATAGTGGGCATCCTTCTCTTGTGCCATTTGAATTGGTCTATAAATTAGAGAGGAAGTGTCCTTGCTGAACACTCTAGCTGAAGGACCTCCATAAAGAGCCATGATGGAATCCAAGACAGCACTGGTAAACGGGACATCACTGTCTGCAAATAACGCCCATATAGGTGGTTCTCAGCATTGAGAATCATCTAGACCCTCCTAGTATTGTCATAGACCTTGTGGCCCTGTACAAAGCCCATAAGGTCAGGATGTACTAATTGAGGAATCAAAGGACCGATGCAGGAAACAATCAGTTCAGGAAACATGTTAACATCTTTTTTTAAAAAGCAATAGGCACTGTAAAGTTTACAAGTATCTTCCAAAATAGCCCCTGTCAGAGCCTTGGGTATGGCTATAATCTAGGGTTCTAAAATTTCACATGAAAGGATCCAATGGCCATGACCTCATTAAACTGGGCCATCACAATAGGAGCCAGATTGCCCTGAAAGGCCAAATAGAGGTTGTTTATATACAGTATGTGAACCAGGAGCCTTACCTTTGGGTAATTGGGAAATGGCAGTCTAAATGACCTCCAATATCCATGGGGCATTGATTGCACTAAGAGATGCCTCACCAATCTTTGAGAGAGCAACATCAGCTAAAAAGTAATGAATAGAAGACTCAGAAGGTTGCGGTGAAGAGAGATCCTCATTAAAATTATACAGCATAATAGTCAGCAAACGCATAGGCAATATCAAAGGGGATAACGTGTTTCTTGCCCTGGGGGTTTAAGAGACATTTTATTCTGTTCCTAGCCTGACAAACACGAAGCTTGCAAGCAAGCAATCTACTAGCCCTGTTTCCAAAGGGCTTTATTCAAAGATGTACGCTATCCCTATGGTTAGGGCACATCTCGGATGATTTGTACTATGCCCCCCAAAACCTCTGCCTGATTGACAGGCAGAAGCATTTGGGGAGTGGTGACGGCCTGCATTCCTAAAAATGGGGGCGTGCTGCCACCATTGTCTGGGAGTGCTGAGGCCAGGTTCTGTATCCATGGATGCAAGCCGCCAGGACCTGGTCAGGCTGTGGTAATCTTCAGCTACTGCAGCCTGGCCAAAGGGACAACAATAACGACCGATTATCGCAATTTTTCCGAAGGTGATCCCAGGCTGGAACCTCTCTCGCAGTGCTAGGATCACACAGATGCAGCAAGGAGGTGTCTGTTTCCTAAAGACATCTCCTGATGCATTTGCATTTGAGATAAACGGAATTGCGCAGACGCTTGTGTGTGGCTCTGCTATTCCTTCCATCTCTGAATTAGACCAAAAGACATAAAACTTCTGTTTGATCAAGACAGACTAATTTTCTCACCTGTTAGTGCTAAAATACAATGCTTGTGTTAAATTTTGAAAGCAGTAATTGTTATTTCCTCATTGATTTCTGACTGCTTCAGTTTAGACTTTAATTGGTCTTTTTCTTTTAGACTGTATGTAGACAATAATGACCTAATTCCTACCTAGTGTGATAGGATCACTGGTAAAGTGGTCTGTGGCAGGTACATTTGTCCCAGATTCCTGTCTTTTGTGTTTTAAACCCCCAGGAGAAAGTCTGCAGTGTAGCAGGCTTGAGTTTCGACTTTTTGAAAAGCCGGTTTGGGACCTGGGGGTTGTGGGTGAGAGGAGAGGGAGGGCTCCACCCACGGCCACTCCAGGTTTTGGTTCTCGCAGCCTGGTAACAGGCTTATTAGTTTTCCACCTGAGAGTGGACAATATAAGCCTAGTGTGTTTAGGGCTGATTGTCTCACCTGGGAGAGCAGACAGGGAGTTTGCTCAGAGACACTTGAAAACCTAACTGTGAGTGTTGTGCTGTGCCTTTTGTTGCTGGTGAGGGCATTAGGCCCTGCCAGGTTCTGGTAGTGAGGGAACCACCTGTGAAGTTAGTGCCCCGACAGGGCTAGGATTTTTGTTTATGTTTTCTTTATGTTATTTCTGACATTTGTACAATAAAGACTGGCGCCGACCAGCTTGTACTCGCATCCAGACTGGTGTGCTGCTTCCCTGCTGCTGTGTGTGTGTGTAAGGAAGGAGTCCCCTACCCAGGAGAGGGACCTCCTAATCTGACTGTGTCACGCTAGTTATGTTTAATGTAACTAATCATTTTTTTGGCTCTTCCTTATGGTTGGCAAATTATTTATTAATTTACTCCCATCATTTGCAATAAATTTTTATTTGTGGGTTATATTACTAGTCTCTCTTTAAATGTTACAGCCTAAATGAGATGTAACTACATTGTCCACTTTCCTAAGGTGGTATTGGCTACTGAGTGTATTCCATATTATGCACAAATTTCTAGGTAAAGCACACCCACAAAAATTGTTACAGTAAATCATAACACATACCTTTTAAATAGCCCCTGCCAGAGAAACACCTGTTTATGACAGTGCCTCTGAGGACCTCTCATGCTCTGCACGCCTCAATAATTGTACCACCACCTATGATGTCTGAAACCACAAGTGACATCTCTATATAGGAAGCAATGCAGCCTTATGGAGTACTTTTCCTTCCACAGTGACACAATAAAGAAGAAAACCACATGTAGACAGGTCTCAAAGCGCTATGAAAATTGCAGACGTGACTGTGTAAAAATGAGCAAAACAGAAAACGTGTAGTAAGTTTATATTGTGAAGTATTCAAATAAACAAAGCAATATCGAATGAAACAAATAGAAAATAGTATGTAATGCTATAACCACAAATTACTTTCCCAATGCACTGGGATATAGCTACAAAGGCAATATTAAGCTAATATATTCAGTAGTGGATTTTACCTAGGGGCTGCACAGCTGCAGGGCTGAGGACCCCAAGTAATATCCGCCACTTAAGTGAGCCAGTTGCATTCATTGTGATTCTGTGATGTCAGCAGGTACTCGGTGGCTTCCGGCAAATATTTGTACAGCTGGAGAAGTCTTCCTGGTTGTTTAAATTCAGTAGTCTGTATGTTTAGTTCAAAGTATCAATATATGAATGTAGTATAAAATGCTCTTTCCAATGCGTTTCCCCCTCTACTGCAGGCTTCATCAGGGAATTACTGCATAAAATACTAGTTCCGTGGGGTTCTTTAAAATGGAGTCATTCAGGTGCAGGTCATAACTCAATTAGAGACGCTTGCTTAGTGGAGTGGTGTTCTAATATAATACTTAACTTATTAAACATATAGATATAATAAATTAGGTACGCTCTAGTAGGTTCTGAAATGACTAGGAGCTAACTTTGATTTTAGATTGTCTGACCTTCTAAAAATCACAAATTTTTCAGATATAATTGAGGGACTTATATGAGTATCCAATATTAATAAAGGAATATTTTTCTTAATCTTTTTTATATCCTTCGTATAGGAGTTACAGGTAGTAACAAACGCTATAGTGATATCTGTATCTTCTTTTCTCTTTGAATTCCCTTGTATAATAGTGTGGTACCCCGACAGGTGTTGTACAAATGTGGTGTTATGCCTTCTAATCTTACCAGGAGAGGGTAGATTTCTTGCTTCCTCTTGGTTATTCAGAGAGGTAAGGAGGGTTATCCACACACAAAGGAAATCACTGGTGTTTCAGAATTAAGGCCCTCATTCAGAGCCGTACACTCTGAGCAGAGCGCACGCTCTGAATGAGGGCCGCCCTCCATGAAAATGGAGCGTCCTCCTGGACGCTCGTATAGCTGTGGGTCACCACCCACAGCCTATACGAGCGTGCATTTTGATGGCTGCGATGGTCGTGACCATCGCGACCATCGAAACTGCGAGCCGGAGCCTGCGGTTGAGGTTTTCAACCGCAAGCTCCGGAGTGATTTTGGCTCTATCAGAGCCAAAATCACTCCCACTGACATCACTAGTGATGTCAGTGGGCCGGCTTCTGACGGGAGGCGTTCCCGTGGGAACGCCCCCGTCAGGGAGGCACGCCCCCGGCACGCCCACCAAAGGGGGCGTGCTGTCAATCAACATCGACAGCACGCCCCCTTTGATCAGACACAACGAGCGAAGGACTTTCCTTCGCTCGTCGCGTCTGGCGCATGCGCACGACGGAGCTCCCTCCGTCGTGCGCATTCTCAGTGCATAACATCGACCCACTTGCGAGCGGACAGCCGCTCGCGAGTGGGTCTGAATCAGGCCCTAAGTTTCATTTATTTGGAAACAAACCTATTCGCCAGTTTCCATAACAATTTCTCAGAAAACATTAACACACATAAGTTTGGTAACAGTTGATTGCATGGAATATTACACCCTGACACAAATAAAATTATTTATTTTGTAGGACAATGGAACTTAAGCTTGCAGGAGGAATGAATGGTTAGTTTAGCAAAATGTTATCATTAAGCAAAACTAGTATCACTTTATTGGATTTACCTAGCATAACCGTCAGAGCCGTAGCTGGACTTTTTGGTGCCCTGTGCCAGAAAGAGCATTGGTGCCCCCCTCTTTTTTCAAAGGGACATAATACACCCAAAAAAGGGGAATGGCCTCATGGGGAAGGACCAGGTAAGAGATAGGGGAGACCAGGAGATGCTGGGGATGAAATAAGAGGAAGCTACAAGTGAGAATTATAATAAACAGAAATTTGACAGGCCCAAACAGCGCCCCCTGCCCTGCGGTGCCCTGTGCGATGGCACCGGCCGCACTACCCTAGCTACGGCCCTGATAACCGTAACAGTAACAGTTGCTGCAATATCTAATACTCGCACTGGTTACAGTGTTTATTACACAAGTAGTAAACACCCATTTGTTGCAATTGCCTTTCTACAATGAATCACAAATGTACAAGTAATTTATCTATTTATAGTCCAGATGTACATTTCTAGTCCATTGGATATTGGATGGTGACAGATTACCTTCCAAATAAGTTATTTGTGATGTTTAGCCTTAAAGAACTCCTGTAACAGTACTTATAGATTCAATTATCTTATATATATATGCATATATATATATATATATATATATTTACTTCTAAGCGAAGAGGGGCCCTTTTATTTAATTTGTTGAGTGAGGTTAAATGTGAGACTCCTTATGTACGGATGGATTAGGTTGTGTTACTCCTGCTGCAGATAAACTGGGGGAGGCTGCTGCTGATCCCTTGCTGGGTATAGGGAGAGGTACGATGCTTGTAGGTACACAGATGTCAGTTTATCCCTGTGCTGCTGCTGGTAGTGGCTTTCCTACTCGTGATCACTAATTATCTGAGGTACCGTATATGATAATCACCTTCTAACTCTGCATTTACTATCAGCTGGAGATATAAGATTACTGTGGTGAGGAGAATTGAAAGCTACTTATAACACAGTTTATAGCTGCCTCTCCTCACTATAGCAGCGGTGACCAGGCTGGTAAATATGAGCCCTGTATACCACAATCCTGCAGTGGGAAGGACTAAGGGCTGCACACTGTACTTCACATCAATAGTGGGAACTATGGGCCTGATTCTGACCCGCTCGCGAGCGATGAGCACTTTAAAGCGGGTAGATGGTGCCCTAGTGCGCATGTGGACGACGGAGGGAGCTCCATCGTGCACATGCGCAAGAATCCAAATAACGACGGGGTAGCCGTCGTTATGGGTCTCGCACCAAAGGGGGCGTGCTGTCGATGTTGATTGACAGCACGCCCCCTTTGGTGGGCGTGCCGGGGGCGTGGCTGCCAGACGGAGGCGTTCCCATGGGAACGCCTACCGTCTGGGTCCGGCCCTACTGACATCACTAGTGATGTCAGTGGGAGTGATTTTGGCTCTGATAGAGCCAAAATCACTCCAGGGCTTGCGGTCACCGAGACCCTACCGCAGGGTCTCATCGCAAGCCCGATGGTCGTGATGGTCTTGACCATTGCGACCATCTTTTTGGCCGTTCGCATATGCTGTGGGTGGTCACCCACAGCTATGCGAGCAGCCAGGAGGCCGCTCCAAGTTTAGGTAGGAGGGCCCTGATTCAGGCCCTATGTTCTGGTTCTGAATCAGGCTCTGAATCAGGCCCTATGTCTGGCTCTGAATCAGGCCCTATGTTCAGTCAGCTGTAGGTGCAGGAAGTAGGTGAGTGATGGGGAAGGTGTGACATTACAGACCTCTCCAGATGCTAGTGGCTCTCCTGAGGTAACAGTCTGTCATTATCACCTCCTTCTGACCTGGCTCTCCCCTCAGATGGGCTAGCCTTTCTTTACTTCCTCTGTCACAGATGTTATCCATAACACAGCTCCTGCTCTCCCCTCACTGTTACCTCAGGACCCCCTGTCCTGACTCAACAGTCCAACTCCGCCCCCTCCAGCTGGTTCCAGCAGGTTCTGAGTCATGTGACCTGCTGCTGACTCATCATTGGTCCGGCAGCTGGGCTTTTTATAACCTCCCTCCAGTCCCTTGGTTCTTTTTCTTGGTGCAGAGAATAAACATATTTTTTGTCCACAATATTGGGCTAAACTATATACAAATACTTACACAAGGGCACTCCCCACAGGGTGCTAAATACCATACAGGAGAAATAAGTATAGCAAACACAACAGACAGGAAATGTTTCCATATATTTAAATTTGCTTATGTACCCTATTTACACCATTATATATGCTTCTTAGGGCACTCTTACACAAGTGGTATACCCAGGCTCTGGGGTAT